>APFE031319638.1:0-13943 GCA_000404065.3 Pinus taeda | reverse complement strand
CAGCCTTAGGACCAACTGATGGAAAGTTACCTTATGCCATATACTTTATAAGAAAAAAACTGTCAAAGGCAGAGCTAAACTATACAGTGACTGAGAAGGAACTCCTAGTTGTTGTGCATTCCTTAAACAAATTCATACATTATATCACAGGCTATCAAACCTTTGTGCACACTGATCATGCTGCAATTAGATATTTAATGAACAAACCAGATGTAAATGCTCGCATTATTAGATGGTTGCTTTTACTGCAGTAGTTTGATCTGACCATTATTGATAAGCCTGGTGAAGAAAATGTTGTTGCTAACTTTTTGTCTAGAGTAAATTTACCTACAGGTGAAGAAGGAATGGTGCATGACCAAATTCCAAATGCACAACTATTTTCTATATCAGTACTCTCTCCATGGTTTGCTGATATAGCAAACTACTTGGTTTCAGCACAATTCCCACCACACCTATCCTCAAAGGAAAAGAGCAAGATAGTAAGGAAAAGTGCCCCTTTCACCTAGATTGGAGGCAATCTCTTCAAACTTGGCCCAGATCAGATCTTGAGAAGATGTGTCAAGGAGGAGCAAGTCTTTGACATCCTCCTGACTTGTCATGATGGGCCTTATGGAGGTCATTTTGTAGCAAAAAGAATCGCCATCAAGATATTGCAAGCAGGCTACTACTGGCCCACTCGTCATCAGGATGTGAGGAGATACACGAGCCAATGTGATTGGTGTCAGAGGATGGATAAACCCACTCCAAAGGATTAAATGCCCATGCAACCTCAGATGATCTTTGAGCCATTTGAGAAGTGGGGCATGGACTGTGTGGGGCCTACCAACCTCCCTTCAAAGCAGAAGTAGTACATCATTGTGTGCACCGACTACTTGACAAAGTGGGTAGAGAAAAAAGTAATCAAAGCAGTGATAGAGACAAAAGTAGCTGATTTTTTGAGGGAAAACTTATTCTACAAGTTCAGGTATCCAAGAGAGTTGGTCACAGACCAAGGTAGTCAGTTCACTTCTAGCCTGATTAAAGACCTACTCACACATCATAAGATCAAGCACAGGACTTCCACCGCTTACCATCCACAAGCCAATGGGCAAGTGGAGGTCACTAACAGAGCATTAGAAGGGGTCCTAACCAAGGTAGTGAGCAGCAACAGAAAAGAATAGGCGGACAAATTAGTTGAGGCCACTTGGGCCTACAACACAACATAGAAGACCACCATCGGGTTCACACCCTATGAACTGGTCTATGGGAAGAAGGCTTTGTTGTCAATAGATTTTGAATTTAGTACCCTAAGGATGGCAGCTCAGCTGGACCTAGACCTCAACCATTCACAAAAGGAGAGATTACTCCAACTCAATGGATTGGACAAATACAGATTGCAAGTCCTTCTCCATACAAAGGTAGTTGAGCTTCAGAGAAAGATATGGCATGAAAAAAATATCAGGGAGAAGTAATTCCAAGAGGGAGATTGGGCACTACTCCATAATTCAAGATACAAGGATTTCAAAGTAAAGCCGAGGACAAGATGGCTGGGACCCTACACTGTGGAGAAATGCAATGACAATGGTTCAGTTATGATCAGAACCATTGATGATGAAGCCATCCCCATGCTTGTCAATGGACATCGGTTGAAAGTCTACAAGAAACCCCTCTCCAAGCAAGAGTTTATAGAAGATTTGAATAAAACATTGATGGTAGTGGAGCATGTCCTAGCTCCCACTTCACCTACTCACTGAAGAAAAGGACAAAAATAAGGACTCAAGTGAAAACCTCCATGAGGCGCTTGAGTCCCATCATTGGGTTGAAAACCTCTCCTGAGGCAGCCCAGTGATGTCAAAAAAAAGAGAAAAAGAGAAAAAAGGGAAAGAATAAGATACGTGGGTAAAAACCTCCCTTGGGGCGCCTAGGGTAGGAAATTAGAGTGAAAACCTCTTTGAGGTGCCCTAGTTGTTTTCAAAAAAAAAAAAAGAGAAGAAAAAATGAATTTTTATTGCATTGCAGGTTTGCAGGAGGACTACAGGGAGCAAAAGAAGGTGCCAAGGGGACCCTAACATTCACACCAGCATCCATCTCATCTCCTCCATGCCTTCCTCCATCATTTTTGGCATCTCTTTCACCCCACTGTACCTTTTCTTTATAAACTGTGTTTTTTACATGAGGCTCTATGTTTTCTACAAGAGGCTCCTGTAGGAATTACAGAGAGCCAAAAGTGTCTACAGGAGGCAGTTTGAGGGACAAGAATAGATTCATGAGGAACTTATCATCCATCTTACCACCTTCAAGCCTCCTTTCCATCATTTCCAAGCCTGCATCACACTCCAAACATCATTATTTTTTCCCTGTCCAAGAAAAAGCATAGAAAAACAGTTTTTCAGTTTTGAAAAAAAACAAAAAAATTAAAGGAGAAAAGGCACCATCAACTTCACTTGAAGCTTACCTACTATCCCTCCATATTTATCTACACCTCTGGCATCATTCTCGAGCTCCAAACACAAGAAAAAACTGAAGTTTCAAGGGGAGAAGTAGCTACAGGAGCTCCTGTAGGAATTCCTGTAGCAGCTAATCCCATAGAAGTCCAGCACCAGCAGCAAAATAGTGCACATCTGCAAGTTGAAAAGGCACATGCAGCTCAGCTCCAACAAAAGAAGAACCTGCAAAAACACACAACAACGCATCAGCAAGTAGAGACAACATGCATAAAGGAAAATGATGGCATGCAGTATAAAAAGCCACAACACCTCACAACAAATACACTCGGATCACAGGTAAGTAACTAAGTCACTCCTCTATTTGCAATTGTGTAATTAGGAGTCATATGAAGGCAACGAGATGGCTAAGATCGAACGAGGGAAAGGTGGCCAGTTAACTTGGCCACCTTCATTTAGTTGACTCCACTTATCCGAGATGTCATTCACACGTCTACACAGTCAACTCAAGCAAAAGATGCCAAGGACAGGTAGTGGGAGGAAGAGGTAACTCTGAGGCAATAATGAGGGATGATTATGAGGAGGGGCCATGATGACCAAGCAGGTGGGGACCAATGGTCCTAATTTGGGCAACGTTGATCTGAAAATCACTCATGAGTGATCTCAGTTAACTAATTAATGAATGAAGGTATTACAGACTCATGTGTTGGTGTATTTCTATGTTATCTTAGGCAACAGATTGATTAGATTGAAAAATACACAGACACTGGAAAAATGGAAGATAGTAAGAGAAATACAGTAAGCAATACAAGAACACAACATATTAATAAGGAGTTCACTCTATTCTCTAGGGAAACATCTCTGGTCCAGCTCTTAGTGGTGGCCTTCTTTTATTGTGTCTTTAAAGCAAAGATTTACAATGAGGAGCTCAACTTGAGTCTCCTAAAACAAAGGATGCTTATTAGGGTGGTTCTTGGATTCCCCCAAGCCACTAGAGTGCACAAACTCTTTCCTTACCAAGTCTCGACCTCTCTAGTCTTTAATGGGATGAGTCCAATGTGGTGATCAATTCCTGACAGATGTCCTCACAGGGATTGCTTGAACATCTCAAGCATGGTTCTGTCTGCTCGATGCTACCTTAACCTTGCTTGGTCATCTTGGCTCTCTATCTTCTGCTTCTTACTTCTCTGTCTCTTTCGTCTTTCTTCACTATTCTCTTCTCTGGTTCTTCCTTCTTCTATTCTCTGTCTATTCATGGCTTAAAGTCAATCTATTCTTGATTGTTTGCTTCCTCTTCTGCCCCTTCAGATCGCCTGTTTCTGTTCGTTTGGAGTTCCATACCTCTGCATCATCACCAATGTCCCATAGGGAAGTGGCTACTTGTCCTATCACAAACTGCGCTAGCTCTTCCTCAAATGGTTCGGTATTTTAGTTACGATGTGTAATGATTCATCCACCAACTCAACAGTCAAATCGAACTTCAGACTTTTATATGTCGTGGCTTAATTCCTCCATCAAATCTGGTTTCCCATCGGGCCCAATCTCTATCGTCAGATCTAGAGCCCCCAGATCCTACGGTGTTCACTCTTATCACACGGTTGACTTGCTCGACTATTAGCCCGCGATGAGAGGTGGTTTTCTCTCTCATCCGTCAGACATGTGTCGTGCAATGTATGGAATCGCTTGTTTTCTGCCAAATCCGCTTACCACCCCAATATGCCTATGATATTCCACCTATTTTGGAGCACAGGGCCTGCCTTTTTCTTTGGCACTTTCCCTACGGTTCCCTGGCTTCCCATGCGACCGAGTGTTTTAGGGCTTTTCCTTCTCGAGGGGTTTTGCCCAGTGAATCATGCATCCGAAACAACCTCTCTTTTCTAATCCGGACTTCCAAACTGCCAGTTTGTGTCCTATGTGGTCTCCATGGACCTCGATCAGCGCTCTTTGGCCAAGGTCCTCGTCATTCCTTGCTGGCTACAAACTGCCATTGTCCAGAGGTCTTCCTGATAGCTCTTTGTTCATAAATTTTTGAAGTCTGTCCTAATTTGATACAGTCATAGCACTTTGCTAGTTTTCATGGATCCAATTCGGATCACGGCCTTCCCACTGAAAAAGATTTTGGACCACCAAAAGTTGGTTTTCAAGCATCAACTAATTGAGGGTACAATCGTCTCACTTGTCTAATCTCTATCCATTTTTCACTGTTCGGTTTTGAACCCTTGAGCCCAATTCTGAGGTACTCAACATATCCCCTGTGCGTCGTCCTCACCTTCCTGTCCAAAACTATGTCTTCCTGCAATTCATTAATATATTCAGGTAGCAAGTGATCAATATAAGGCAATTGACTCTACTCTTTGGGATCTTCAATTAGTGAAGGTCCAAACAATCTTAAGCAATCTGCATTTACGACTGAGTAGATGTGCATGTAAGCTGGTAGATCAAAGCAAAAAGCATTTTCACCAATCTTCTTAAGTATCTTGAAGGGTCCATACCTGATAGGCTTTAGCTTTTTACCTTCACCTTGCATCATGTCCTTGATCATATACAGCCAGACTTTGTCACCAACTTAGAAACTATGCTCCATCCGATGCTTGTCATGCCTTGCCTTGTATTTGGCTTGGATCCTTTCTAGTTGTTCCTGTACTGCCTAGTGGATCCCCTGGATTTGTTCAATGAACCTAGTTTCCCTGTCCACATCACCGTCCCTCAACTATGGTGTCTTTACCAAAGACAAAATCCAAAGGAGACCTTGGTGTGAAACCAAAACAGGTCTCAAAAGGAGATTTATGTGTAGAAGAATGTTTTTCTCTATTGCAAGCATGCTGCACATAACATAAAATGTTCATCCCAAATCTTAGGACACTTACTGCAATATCCGCTGAGTAACTGGATCACTGTCCTGTTAACTACTTCTGTCTGGCCACCAATTTGTGGATGAAAAGCTGTGCTTTTATTTGGTTTGGTGTCCTTCAATTCCCACAAACTTGACCAAACTTTCCCACAAATCGGGTGTCTCGATCAGATACAATGGAAGTGGGTAATTCAAAATGAACCCATACATGTTGAAAGAACAGTTTTGCAGTTTGTTCAACTGTAATCTGTTTATTACAAGGTATTAAAAAACACATTTTGCTGAACCTATCCATAACAACATATAGATAATCATGACCTTTCTTAGATTTAGGCAGTCCTCCAATAATATCCATGGAAACACTTTTCCAAGGGTGAGAAGGAACTGGTAATGGAGTGTACAAGCCTAGTTTTCTATTGATGGGCTTGCTTTTAGCACACATAGTACACCCTCTTACATATCTAGAAACTATCTCGTTCATTTTTGGCCAATAACAAAACCTTTGCAGCTATGCAACTGTTTTACTTACCCCAAAATGACCTAATATTAGAGAAGTGTGTGCTTCTCAAATTATCTTTAGTCTTTCAGTTTGTGGAATGCATAACTTCCCACAATGATACAAGATTTGGTCCTTTACATGATAATCCAATTTTTCCACTCATTTTCCTTGACTTAAAGTTGCATATACATCCTTGAAGTCTATATCTTGAGCATATTGTTCAATGTAACTCTCATGTAACACAGAATTATGCTTAAGTATAGTAGATGCATTTGTAATGGGTCTAGATAACATATCTGCAACTTTATTATGTATGCCCTTTTTATATCTGATGACTAAATGAAACTGTTGTAGAAAACCCATCCATATACAATGTCTTGATTACTACAACTTAGTTTGGGAGTGTATATATTGAAGTGGTTGATGATCAATATGTATTACTGTCTCTTTACCCATTAATTAATGTTTCCACTTTTTCACACTCTGTACTAATGCATACAATTCTTTATCATATGTAGGATAGTTAACTACTACAGAATTAAATGTCTCAGAATGATAACATATGGGTTTGTCATGTTGTGTCAACACTTCTCCCATGGCATAGTCACTGGAATCCATTTGGATCTCAAATGGTCTCTGAAGATCAAGCAGTGTTAGTATATGTGTTGTACTAATCTTTTCTTTCAAGGTGTCGAAGGCTTTCTGTTGTTTGCCTCCCCACTGAAACACTTTGTTCAATCCTATTAAAGCATGTAAGGGAGTTGCAATTGAGAAAAAGTTATAAATGAACTTTCTCCAATATTGTGCTGCTCCTAGGAAGCTTCTAACTTCTGTAGCAGATTTGGGTTTAGGCTAATTCACAATGACTGCCACTTTAGAGGGATCTATCTTCAATTCACCGCCCCCTACTATATGACCCAAATAATTCAGAGATGTTTTGCCAAATTCACATTTTGAGAGTTTAACATAAAGTTTTTCTCTTTTCAAAACATCTAGTGTCTGCTTAACATGCTTTAAGTGTTCTTCCCACATTTTGCTAAATATCAAAATGTCATCTAGATACACAATAACAAAATCATCAAGAAAGGGTTTGAGTACATCATTCATTAATCTCATGAAAGTAGCAGGAGCATTAGTTAAGACAAAAGGCATAACCAGCCACTCATACAATCCCTGCTTTGTTTTGAAAGCAGTCTTCCATGCATCTTGTTCTGCAACTCTGACATGATGGTATCCACTATCCAAGTCTAGCTTGGAGAAATAAACAGCTTCTTTAAATTGATCTAAAAGATCATCTATGAGAGGAAGAGGATAATGATTTTTTACTGTTATCTTATTCAGTGCTCAGTAATCAATGCACATTCTCCACGAGCCATCTTTCTTTCTCACCAAAATGATTGGTGACCCACATGGTGATGTGCTAGGTCTGATGAACCCTTTCTCAAGCAAATCCTGCACCTACTTCTTGATTTTAGCATTCTCTAATGCGGACAACTTGTACATTCCAATGTTAGGCAATGGAGCATCTTGCTGCAAAATAATATCATGCACTATTTTCTTTTTGGGTGGCAGACCTTTAGGTTCTTGAAACAAGATATCATACTCTGAAACAACCTTTTCTAAATCAGCTTGCTATTTAGCATTATAGCCTTCAAACACATTGGTTTTATCAGGTTTCTTTTCCTTTACAACCATCAGTAAGAATTGTTTGCATGAATTTATCATTCTTTTCATCTGCCCTGAGTTTATGAGAGTATAATTATTTTTGAGCTTATGAGCTCTTACAAAGTATTCGATTCCATCTTTAACAAGCAGATACTTGTTCTCAGCTCTATAGAAAATAGCTTTTCTATCATACAAGTAGGACTTCCTAAAACAATTCCACATATATCCAAAGGAATTATGTCTAACTCAACCTCATCTACAAATGTTGACCCAAAAGAAAACTTGAGTTTGCATTGTCTAGTCACTTGTAGTTGTTCTTTATCATTCAACCATCCTAGTGGGTATGGTTTCTTGTGAGGTGTAGTTACTAATCCCAACTTCTTTACAATTGCTTTAGAAATTAAATTTACTTGTGAACCACTATCAAACAAAGTATCAATCTTTTGATGTTTGGAAGTAACTCGATTATGGAAAAGCTCATGTCTTTCTCTCTCATTTTCTTCATCAATAGTAGATTGTGCATAATTACTAGTAGATGCTTCAGAATTATTACCTCTTATACTTATGGCTGCAATAGTTGTTTCATCTCCCGAGTCTGACCCCAAATCTTTCTGAATAGCTACTGCAGTCTTCTTCTTCTTGCCCTCAAACTTCTTAGGTCTCAGCTCTGGATGCAGAATCCAGCAGTGCTCATCATCATGCCCATTCTTTTTACAATGAGTGCATGAAGCTTTGCTTTTCTGTGTAGTGTTAGCCTTCCTTGCTTTCCATTTCTGCTTTCTTTTCTCCTTATTCTTGCTTGCAGTGGGTTGGGATGATCCCCCAACTTCTGGACTTCCATTCTTTACTCTAGCTTCTAGATGAGTAGCTTGTAAAGATACCTCATCTATACTAGTGGGATTAAACATGAGGATGGTGTGCCTCATGTAGCTGTATAGACCACCAATGTACTTCAACAGAGTCTCAGGTGAGTCTAATGAGATTCCTAGAATCAATGCTCTCTTTCTAAATTCTTGAGTGTACCCTTGCACACTTTTCCCTTTCAACTGTCGAAGAGTTTGCCAACTCATCATGGCTTGCTACATGTAGGCCAATGGATAGAACTGCTTTTTGATTGCAGAAACAAATTCACTCCAGACAAAGATAATCTTACCATGTCTTTTCATGTCAGCTTAGGTCCTGCCTTCCCACCAACCCAAGGCTGTGCCTCCAAGGTGTAGGCTTGCTAGCTAAATCTTGCTCTTGTCTGAATCGATATTCTGTACTCTGCAATAAAGATCAATTTGTCTAATCCAATTGTCCAACTTTTCTGCATTCAACTCTCCATCATATATAGGTAAATCAAATTTAACATCTAGTTTAATTAAAGATGCCTTCTTTTTGTGTTCAGGGCTTTTAGGAGGTGTGAGAAAGCTTTCCTCTTTCCCTTTTCCTTTTGAGTGGTCATGAAAATGAGACTCATCTTCTCCTTTGTCTTGTTTGGAGCCTGATGAATCTTCATCCTTGTGTTTTCTAAAGTCCCTATACATTTCCTCTACCATGGACTTTATGGCTAGGAAACTATATATGAATTGAGGGTCTATCCCCATATAACCTTCCTCTGACATTGTCTTCCGAGGATAGACTCTCCCAATTTCAGGATTAGTTTCGACCAACTCTCCTTCTCCTAATTTGAGCTTTGATCTAGTTAGCATTCAACAGCTAAATCCAACACAAACTTGTCTAACCTTAACAGCCTTGAGCTCTAATACCACTTGATCTAAAAATCACTCGTGAGTGATCTCGATTAACTAACTAATGAATGAAGGTATTACAGACTCATGTGCTAGTGTGTGTCTATGTTATCTTAGGCAACGGATCGATCAGATTGCAAAATACAAAAACATTGGAAAAATGGAAGACAGTAAGAGAAACACAGTAAGCAATACAAGAACACAACACATTAATAAAGAGTTCACCCTATTCTCTAGGGTTACGTCTCCGGTCCAGCTCTCAGTGGTTGCCTTCTTTTATTGTGTCTTTAAAGCAGAGATTTACGATGAGGAGCTCAACTTGAGTCTCCTGAAACAGAGGATGCTTAGTAGGGTGGTTCTTGGATTCCCTAAGCCACTAGAGTGCATAGACTCTTTCCTTACCAAGTCTTGACCTCTCTAGTCTTTAATGGGATGAGTCCAATGTGGTGCTCAATTCCTGACAGATATCCTCACAGGGATTACTTGAACCTCTCAAGCCTGGTTCTTTCTGCTCAATGTTGCCTTAACCCTGCTAGTCGGCTCGACTCTCTATCTTCTGCTTCTTGCTTCTCTTTCTCTTTCGTCTTTTTTTACTGTTCTCTTCTTTTGTTCTTCCTTCTTCTGTTCTCTATTTGTTCATGGCTTAAAGCCAATCTGTTCTTGATTGTTCGCTTCCTCTTCCGCCCCTTCAAATCACCTGTTGTTGTTCATTTGGAGTTCCCTGCCTCTGCGTCATCGCCAATGTCCCACAGGGAAGTGGCCACTTGTCCTCTCTCGAACTACGCCAGCTCTTCCTTAAATGGTTTGGTATTTCAGTTACGCTATGTAATGATTTATCCACCAACTCAATGGTCAAATCGGACTTCAGAATTTTATATGCCATGACTTAATTCCCCCGTCAAATCCAGTTTCCCATCGGGCGCAATCTCCGCCATCAAATCTGGAGCCCCTAGATCCTACGGTGTTTTCTCTTATCGCGCGATTGACTTGCTCGACCATTAGCCCATGATGAGAGGTGATTTTCTCTCTCATCTGCTGGACACGCATCGTGCAATGTATGGAATCGCTCATTTTCTACCATATCCAGTTACCACCCCAATATGCCTCCGATATTCCATCGATTTTGGAGTGCAGGGCCCACCTTTTGCTTTAGCTCTTTCCTTACGGTTTCCCAACTTCTCATGCAACCGAGAGTTTCGAGGATTTTCCTTCTCTAAGGGTTTTTCCCAGCGTCAAAACGGCCTCTGATTTCCGATCCGGACTTCCCAACTGCCAGTTTGCATCTTTCGCAGTCTCCATGGGCCTCGGTCAGTGTGCTTTGGCCGAGGTCCTCGTCGTTCCTTGCTGGCTACAAATTTCCATTGTCCAGAGGTCTTCCTAATAGCTCTTTGTTCATAAATTTTTGAAGTTTGTCCTGATTTGATACAGTCATATCACTTTGCTAGTTTTCAAGGATTCAATTCAGATCAAACGTACAACTTGCCAGCTCAGCACTCATAATCGAAAATATCCATAAAAGGTGATGAGCACTCCTCCCCGTGCATTCTCACCACCTTTTCTTCATTTTCTCCTCGTAACTCAGCCACACAACAGTCTTCTTTTGCCCGCACAGCCACCATCCTCCATCGATTTACTCCATATTCTTACTCTTGGCATTTTCTATAGGAGCACCTACAGGAAATCTACAGGAGGGAAAGTGGGCTTCTACAAGAGGGGCAGTGAGTCATTTTGAAGGGAGAAACCATGATTTTTGGCATAAATTTCAATCTGAAGAGGTAGGGTTCATGAATGCCCCCTATTGGATATCAATATATGAAGGAAGTGGTCTTAATTTGAGTATGAAATAAGTCTTTAAGAGGGTAAAAATACATAAAAGGAATTTCTGTTAACAAAAAAAAAAAAAAACAATCTCCTTTGTTTCTTTGTTTTTCTCAAAATTCTTTGTCTCCACCTCCATATTCTATTTTTCAAAAAAAGTACAGGCAATATGACAGGGGGGTTTATGAGAAAAGAGCCCACTAACTCCACTAGGCTCCATGCACATCCTCCAATGGTGGACATATTTACAAGGGAAAACTGGATGAATTCCTTTGAGAAGTTTAGAGGGTTTGATGATGAAATTGCCCTAGAATTTGTTCTCTCTCTGGTCCCTCACACAAGAACTCATGCTTGTTGGGTTGTGTTATATTCTTTCCACAACTAACCTATGTAGTGAACCGGGGGGTTAGGGGGGGTGGAGCCCCCCCTTCGTTGCACCGATTGCGCAGTGGGGGGCTCACAGGGGGGGCGGCAGCCCCCCCTGTCCGGGGGGTTTGAGGGAGGTCGGTAGCTCCCCTCTACGGGGTCCAGGGCAGCACCCCGGGATTTTTTTTTTTTTGGGACCCTATATTAGGTTGGGCGAACATACCTATGGTTTTTGATCCATGGTTTTGGACGCGATGGTTTTCGGTCCATGGTATTGGATGCTTCGGCATGTATAAATATGTATTGTAACATTGAAAGGATATAATGAGAAATCAAGTTGGTAGTCTCGGTTTTGAGATCCAGTGGGAAATCTCGGTGTATATGTGTTTTATGTGTTATGCTCTCGCCTTTTTATTTTCCTGTGATTTAGAATTCATATGCAGGTAATTTCTGTACGGGGTTAAAACCTACAATGCTACTGTAACCATTAGAGGCCTCTCCATTGAAATAACCCCTGAATTCATCAGTAGGGTCACTACCCTTCCTCTTGGGCTGCCTTGGAGTAAAGATGAGAAACCAATTGGCCAAGCTGCCACAAATTTTTTTTTCCAAGAGAATGAAACCCCCGTTGAAGACAAAAATGGAATTAGGAGGGCTAGTATACCATATCCTTGGGATGAGGTTAGCTACCAAGTAATCAAATACATTTCTTGTGATGGGAGGCACAGCATTGTCTATGGATATCATTTTAGAATCCTCCATGACTTGAGATATGGCATGGATACCCCAGCACTTCAAAAGCTCAGTATCCCTTACTTTCTCCTTTAGTCCCTAATTGACTCCAGCACCAAGGTACAAGCAGGAAATTCACAATAGTTAGCTCACCATGGCTTAATCCCTCTAATGAGCATCCACATCTCCAAAATCCCAGGTAATGGAAAAACAATATCTATTTGGGAGGACAGAATCATGGGAAAAGACCCAATACAGGACCATCCGGAAATTGAAGGCATCCAAGAATGGATGAAAGGAAAAGGCTTCAGCACTTTACATTCAATCTCCTCTTGGAATCGAGAGGAATGGAAGGAATGGAAAATCCCAACAATCCCAGCAAACCTAGAAGGACAATGGAACCAAATCAAGAAGCTCTTAAAAGGGGCAGCACCAATTCACTATGATGAGGAAGATAATTACATTTGGGACCCAAGTAATGGACAATACACAGTCAAAAATGGATATAAAATCCTCCAAGATCAAAACAATCAACAAGACTTGGATGCTTGGAAAATAGCATGGAAACCAGAAAGTTTGCCAAAAATAAAAAATTTCATTTGGACTCTTTTAAAAGGAAAGATCCTGACCAATGAAAATTAAAAGAAAAGAGGCTTCCAAGGGCCTTCATGATGCCTCCTATTTTAGCAGAATGAGGAAAACATTCAACACTTATTCCAAGAGTGTAAATTCTCAAGAGAGTGTTGGGAGCAGCTTATGAGCCCACTGGAAATGAATATAAACTTTGAAAAACCATTGTCGGGATTTCTTAGAACACTAGAGAACGCCTACCCATATGCAACAAAGAAGAAAGTCACAATTCTAAGAATATGGAAATGTATTCCAATAGTTCTATGTTAGAAAATTTGGCTAACTCGAAATAAGTGCATCTTCAAAAATCAAAATCCAAGAATTGGGAAAACATTATAAAAAACCTGGGGACTAACTTTTGAAATCCTCAATGAAAAGGAACTACACGAACGGACTATAGTATTCTCCAACAAGAAGAAAGAGACTGGCTCAGCAAAGCCATAATAAACAACAATGGCCAAAAAGGATAGAAAAAAGAAAACTCAGGAAAAAATTGGAAATTGAGAATGACTGAAGAGGAAATTGAAAGCTGGAAAAAACTTCAGAATAGACATTGTTTGCATTTTGATGGAGCCTCTAAGAATAACCCGGTAAAGGCAGGAGCAGGGAGAATAATTCTCAATCCAAATGGAAAAAAAATTGTCACCTATGAATGGGGTGATCTAGGTGGATATTGGTGGCCACCCGCTAATTCCACTTGGATCCCCTCTAGTGCTTCTTTCAGTTTTTTCAGTTTCCTTAGTTATAGCACAGTTTATTATTTTTAGCAGTTTTTCGGGTCCTAAACTTCCAAGCCATTTTGAGGCCCTAAACGACGTTTTTTGGGAAATCTACCGTCCAACGATTTCTCTATCTAAAAATAGTCTTTTCCATCGTAGTCCTTGGAGAGATCTTTCCAACGGGCTATCATGCACGTCAAACGAAGATAATACGACCAATTCGCGCAATTCGCGACCCCGGTAAGTTGATGTACCAACTTACCCAAAAACGGGGCCCACAATTTGGCGTTTCATCTTCCAGGGTTAGGTTTTGGAATGTGAAGGGTTTTTCCATTGTTTCTCAACAATAAATAGGCCTTCGAGCCTCATTGTAACACAGTTCGGAACAGTTCAGAAGCATGTAGCCACACATCTCTTCTCAGAGATAAGCTACCATCGCCCTAGCTGGTTTATTTCCATTTCTGGTTGTAAGCATATTTCAGTATTTTCCATAATGAAATGAAGTAT
>APFE031319637.1:14700-29740 GCA_000404065.3 Pinus taeda | reverse complement strand
GATAATTTCACTTCCATTTATATTTTGGAAAATAGGAAGTCCCCTATGTATATCTAAAACCAACTTTAGATAAGCTAATTATCCATCTTGTTGTTATAGTACACCAAGAACAACACTTGGGGAGATGACTTTCTAGTACTTGGGTAGTCAAGTAGTACGATAAAGGCAAAGTTGAGCCTCCTTAGTTAGTAGCTGAGATATTTTTATAACTACTACTATTTGACCTCACACATATATTTGAGAGCTATAGAACGTAACAATCCCTTATCCTAAGGACCCAATAACATTTTCTAGTGACATCCCCCATGACGGAGAATACCTGTAAACATACTCATACTTCCTCGGACATTGTGAAAACCCACTCTCTTACACGCAAGTTGGACACAATGGAATGTTAATCTATGTAATGAGGACATAAATGAAATTCAAGAAAACATATATTTGTTGGATGAGAAGATGAATAAGAATCTAGATGAGAAGCTATAGTAACATAATTCACAGAATCTAACGAACATAGATAAGATGTTGAATGAGAGGTTGACTACTATACTAGCTCAATTCATACTATAAGAAAACCATTGGAGTGCACAACACATTAAGCCACGCTAGGAAGAAACTTCTACGTCAAGACTACTTAGGCACCCACAATCTTCTTTGGGTCCACACAATAATAGAGCATGGGATAGTAAGATGTGGTATTGTTCTCCTAGGGTGAACTTGAAAAATTGAACCTGAACAAATTTGATGGTTCTTACCCATTAGGATGAGTCACTCAATATGGTACATTAGTTGTCCCTCCAAGGCCTCACTAATGACATAATGTAACTCTCCATAGGAATACTATATTTATATCTTGAAAGACGACAATAGTGGGAATGACATAAAAAATCCAATACTAGCTACATCACTTGGATTTAGTTTGTTAAAGTTTTCCATGCACATTTTGAGATATATGCTCATTGTTTCAGGTGCTTACCAAGTTACATTAAATAAGCTCAATCACTAAGTTAAGGGAAAACTTTGAGAAATTAACTATCCATGCAGAGAACTTAATAAATTATTCTTATAGGAATGTTTCATTCATGGCTTCAAGGAGGATATTTAATCGCACATTAGAATACAATGTATTGCAACATGGTTTGAATAAACTAAGAGGGCACTAGAATACTGTAAAGAGAATATTGTGGTTTATGTATTATCCAAACAATTTGAGGAGGATTTTTCATTGATTTATTTATCATTAACAAGTCTGAGATGGCTTAAGGAAACTTGCAAGGAATGGATAGAAAAAAATACTTTAAGGTAGATCATCCAACATATTTAGATATATCTCAATCCACCTATAAGTTATACATGGAAACAAGATACATTGTGTTATAAAGGGTTATATTTTTTGGCAAAAACATTAACTCTAAAATAATGATTCTTATAGGAGCTACATTCATCACCAATAGTATGTCACTCTGGATTTCATAACACCTATGAAAGGACTAAGTGTTCATTATTTTTGGAAGGCATGAAAATAGATATATAGGATTTTGTAGCATCTTGTAATGCTTGCTAAAGAAACAATTGAGAGAGAGAGAATGAATATAGTAGGGGAATTGCAACTTCTACCAATCCCAATTGAATTCTACACAAACATTTCAATGAATTTTATCATGGGATTCCCAAAGCATAAACAAATCAATCATCATCGTGGTTATTGATCATCTTTCAAAAGTTACTCATTTTTCTTCCATAGCTCTCATCCTTTCGCTCCTCCCTCAATTTCCTAAGCCTTCATGGGGTAGATCATTAAGCTAGATGGTATGCCCAATTATATTGTCTTAGATCAAAACTCCAAATTCATTAGTAAATTTTGGTAGGATCTATTTAAACTTTAAGGGACATAGTTGAATATGAGCACTATATAGCATCCTCAAACTAATGACAAAATAGAAGCGTTCAATAAGTGCTTGGAAACCTATTTGAGATGTTTTTCTTCCAAAAAGATCCACCTATGGGCATAAAGGCTTCCCCTTTCCAAATGGTGGTATGATACCACTTGTCATGGATCTACCAAAATGACACCATATGAAGTTATTTATGGCCAAAAATCCTTTTCCATGGCATCCTATGTATTGGGCCCATGCAAGTTTCATATAGTAGATAAAGCACTTCATTCCAGAGAAGTAATTATCCATAAATCCTCAATGACAACTTCGTCATGCAACAAAATTGAATTGAATAACAAGTTGATCAACACAAGTCCAAACTTTCTTTTGCCAAAGGGGATCACATGTTTCTTTTCCTATATCTTTATAAATATACAGCACTCAAATATAAATTTCCTCAAAATCTATATCCTAAGTTTTATGGTACCTATTATATTATACAACACATTGGTTATGTCACCTACAAGCTATTTCTTCCATCTTGCTCCAAGATTCATGTATTCTTTCACGTGTCTTCTTTGGAGAAGGTTTTGGTATTGAATTTCAAAGTACATACCAACCTACAATCACTTGATGGAAAATGTTTTGTTTGGCTCTAGCTCGAAATAGTATTGGATACTAGAGAGCATTAATTACACTAGCACATGATCAAGGAAGTATTAATCTAGTGAAAAGATATTCAAGTAGAAGATACCACATGGGAACCAATGATGATTCTCCAACAATTTCCTCACCTCCAACCTTGAGAATAATGCTAATTTTGAAGGGGGGTATGCTAGGCTCATATCCTAACCACAAGATCTTCACTCAATAAACCTCTGACGTATCACATGCATTCGTCGCATATTAAAAAATACCCTTAATTTGACTACATAGTGGAAAACACCTCTAAAAATCACTTT
Organism: Pinus taeda; assembly: GCA_000404065.3. Lineage (NCBI taxonomy): Eukaryota > Viridiplantae > Streptophyta > Pinopsida > Pinales > Pinaceae > Pinus > Pinus taeda. Next base: position 26,901 of record APFE031319637.1, on the reverse strand, counting down.
ATTTAACCCCCTACCAATACGAACCCAATACTTAAGTTTATAAGTTCATACTTAAGTTTATAATCATCATAACCCTATATAATATCAACCATTTAAAATTCAAAAATACTTATAATATCAACAATATTATTAAGAGATCAATAGGTAGGAAAACTGGGGGCCTGAACAGATTTGAGATACGTCCGCAAAGGATTCTAGGGTTTAACTAAGAGAGTGACAGAGGGCAACAGGTTCCCATGGAGGCCTAGGGAGGGGGGAGCTCCACTCCCTCCTACAGTAATGTGGTTTCAAACAGAGGAAGAGGAGGGAATAAGAACAAACCTCCACACCCCTTGGAGGTTAACACAAAATAAACTAAAACTCAGAAGGCGGAAGGCAACAAAACCCATGCAGATCAAGGGGCCCACGAAGAGGAACGATAGGAGGAGAAAACGGAAGACAAAGGTCAGGGAATAGAGAAAAGAGCCAAGATGGGGCCCTGTAAACCCATTACCATAACTAAACCTTGGGTTATTCTAAATGATCCAGCTTTGCAAGCGCACAGGGATCACATGGAAAACTATGCCATCATTTGCAAATTTATGGGAATCTGGCCATCAAAGAAAGCGTTGTACACCTGGATAAAATACAACTGGAAAGCGTTGTTCTAAATAAGCTTAATGAATTCAATATAGATTGATTGTTTCAAATGAAATCATGTAGGTTGAATCTAGTCTTGTAAAATCTTATTTTTGAAGCTCCTCATGAAATAGAGAATCTAATACAATATTGGTCAAAGAGTATAATCTCTCCCAAAAATGGAATGAGCATCATTTCCTTGTTAAGAAAATAAAATATTTCTCAACAATCTTGGACTATTCAAGCCACTTCATTCACCTTTTGTTTGCTTTATGAAAATTGGACTAAATGAAGCATATCCTAGAGATTCCCAATGATAAAAAAAATTAAGCTCACAAATCCCTGCTATAGCTTTAGTCCTTTCTAGGTCATTATCTTCCTTGATGCCATTCTAATAAGGGTTAAATACTTTTTATCTTCTTGAGTGCGTACACTATTAAAATCACCTCATAACAACTAGGTGGCTTTTGAGAGGTCAACATCCAACCAATTGGTAACATCAATTCTCATTAGCATCACTTATATGTTATCTAGCCTAATAAATTGGTCGTTAGTCAAAGAGAGTCCACACGGGGTAGCATAACAGGTTAGCCTTATGTCTAGAGATAACAACAACCAATTTAGTAGAAAACATCAACATTAACTAGATTATCTAAAGGGAGGATTTTACCAATAAAGTAACTACCTTGAATTATTGCAAACCTAAAATAAATACAACCGTGAACTCTTTGAATATCATATTTATATAAAGTGTTCATTAAACCATTCACATTCCATGAGAAAATCCTCATTAGGAAACTCCAACATGAAAATACATTGTCTTCTTTCCCTCAAAGCCCACTAGTGAGTATAAGGTGTTACAACAGATCATAGTGTGAATCTCAAGACAGAACTAATCATTTGGGATTCTGTTTTTTAATTTCCTTGAGACACTTCAAGTTTTATAATTGGATGGGAGTTGAGGAATAGGAAAATAATTGAGGCCCTATGATCTTTACCCCATGTAAGAAAATGGGTTGGGAGGGCCCAACAATATGTTAGGTCACTATACTACTAGTGTAACCCATTATTGTTATTAGTGCAACCCCCTTATTGTATTATTGTGCCCATATAAGCCCACTATTATTATTGTTGTGCCCCTACAATATTATTATTATGTAGCCTCTGACTGTATTGGGACCCTTTAAACTCCTATATATAGAAAGGAGGTCTTGTCATTTGTATCATCCAAGAAGTTTTCATTTGTGTAATGTAAAGGAGGTTTCCCCCTCGAAGAGGCTGATTTTGAAGTCGTTGATTTATCTTTTCTTCTATTTTTTGATATGGTTGCATACCATTTGGTATCAGAGCTTTGGATTCTAGGGGTTCGTTGCTTCAAACAAGCCATTGTGGAATTTTCACTATAAATTATTTTCTATGATGTTTAATACATTGAAATTAAAACCCATTTTAGAGGAAATCGCAATGCATATCAGGTCAACATTTTAGATCTTGTATCACTACATTTAAGGAGATATGATCCAAGGAAGTTAGGGTATTTGTAGGTTCCTGCATTATATCTCAAGCAGGTGACCTTGGGAAAATCATCATAACTTTCTCTCTGAGAATCAGATTGAAATTTTGTAAAATTGTATAGAAATAGGATGGACTATAGTTTTCTGTGTATCGTTTCTAGGTCTAAAGGTCTAAACAGTGACACGTGGAACTTCATACAAGTTTTCCCTACTAAACCATTCTTTAATCAGGTCATCAAGGGAGATTTAGAATAAATATTTCTTGGAGAATCCAATATTGATCATGCTTGTGGGGTTAGAAATAGGACTCATAGGTCTACCATAGGATGACATTTCAGACCTTGGAGATACGAAATTATAGAGATACAATAGATTCAATATTGAGCTCCTACAAAGCGAAAAAATGGTGTTTAGTATTTTTAAAAATTTGCATAAGTTTGGTTTCAAAAATTAGTTTGAAGTAATTCAAAATGCATAATGAAGCATAATTATCTTTAATTGATGCCCAAAAGAAAGAAATGGAGGCACCTAGTAAGCAACCTAAAATCTCTACCATGACTCATGAGAAGATGAAGAAATACAACTTACGAGACCAAGTGCAACAAATTTCACTCTCACAAAAAGTAACAGAAGCTAAGATGGATGGTTTAAAGAAAGGCATGGAAACTAAGATGAATGGTGTGAAAGCTAAGATGGTTGGCGTGGAAGCTAAGATGGATGGTGTGGAATCTAATATGGATGGTTTAGAAGTAAACATTGAAGATCTGAAGAAAGACATGGAAGATTTGAAAGGAGGTTTCGAAAGTTGCTTCAAGAAATGCTTCCTAATGGTGAAAATGTGGTAGAGGAAACTCATGATGAAAACAAAAGAAATTATAATCATGATTCCATAGAATCTAATGTTTGATTGAAGACTCACCATGTTCCAAAGATCGATATGAGGAATTTTGATGGAAAGGATCCTGTACCATGGATACTAGAGATGGAGAAATATTTATATCTCCATTATGTGAAAAACACACAAAAGGTATGCAAAGAAACTTTATATTTAGATCCCAATCATTTTTTATGGTATCGATGGCTTTTATCTCATAAACAAAGTGTCTCTTGGTCAATTTTTATGGAGGAAATGATAGCACATTATGAGGATACAAAAAACAACACCTTCTTTAGCCAATTGATAAATCTCAAACAAAAGGGTTCAATGGTGGAGCACATTGAGGAATTCCAAAAATTGAATATAAGGGTAAAATATATTCGAGAGGAGCATAAAATTAATGTGTTTATACAGAATTTAAAGGATACATCCAACATGAGGTTCGCCTTTGGGAACGTGATCCATTAGAGAAGGCATTCAAGTTGGCAAGAAAGATTGAAAGAAAAATTTGGCAACAAGGAATCCTACCACTCACAACTATAAACATGGAAGTGTTTTTGTTCCTACCCTTCCACAACCTACAAGGTTGACACCACAACAATTGGAAAAAAAAAGGATCAAAAGACCTTTGTTGCAGTTGTGATAGCAAATACACTAAAGGTCATAAGTGTGCTCAGAATAAATTATTTTACATAGATTGTGAAGAGGAGGAATAAAAGGAACAAGAAATGTAAAAATAAGAGGATATACACCAGGAACCAATCCTAGATAAAGAAGAAATGAATTTTACCATATCGTGTAATGCATTGGCAGGAATTACCACTCCTCAAACTCTCAAGATAGAAGGACATATCAGGAAGAGAAAGGTAATAATGTTGATTGATTCAGGTAGTACCCATAATTTTATTTATTGTATGATGGCCAAGGAATTGAATTGCTTCCTATATCCAGCACCAGAGTTTCAAGTGATGGTTGCAAATGGAGGAACCATAAATTGCTCTAGAAAGTTCCCTAATATCAAGTTATCCATGGGAGAATATGTATTGATTAGTTCAATTCTTTCCATTCCAATGGGTGGTGTTGATGTTGTACTAAGAGTCTAATGGATACAATATTTGGGTATGATAGCTTTTAATTTTCAAGAAATTTTCTTGAATTTTTTTTGGGAAGGAAAGGAAGTTGAATTAAGGGGTATCACAGCGGGAAAGATAATCAGCTCTAACAGCATGACAAAGCTTCTAAAGAAAGAACAATGGGGAGTAATTGCACAATTATGTTCACTAGAGGTTCCCACATCGAAATCATCTATTTCTTCGGATCTCCAAAAAGTTTTGGACAATCATTCCAAGGTATTTGAGACTCCCAAATGCCCCCCACCTATTCATGATCATGATCATGCTATTCATTTGATTCTAGGAAGTGTTCTCCCAAAAATCAGGCCTTACAAAAATCCATATGCTCAAAAGAGTGAAATTGAACGTATGGTTGCAAAAATGCTAGAGGCTGGTATAATTCAACCTAGTGAAATTTCTTTATTTGCTCTAGTAGTATTGGTACACAAGAAGGATGGATCATGGCACATGTGTCTGGATTATAGGGAGATAAACAAGCTCACTATTAAAGATAAATTTCCCATTCCTATCATTGATGAATTATTGGATGAATTACATGGAGCAATTGACTTCACAAAGTTGGATCTTCGTTCAGGATATCATCAAATCAGAATGAAGACTGAAGGCATTCCAAAAACAACATTTAGAACTCATGAGAGTCATTATTAATTTTTTTCATGGCTTTTGGCCTTAACAATGCACCTTCTACGTTTCAATGTTTGATGAATTCCATTTTCAAACCCTTCCTTTGAAAATTTGTGATAGAATTTTTTGATGATATACTAATCTACAAGAAGCCTTGGAAGGATCATGTTCAACATGTTGATAGGGTGCTCAAACTATTTAAGGATAAGAAATTATATGCAAAAACCTCTAAATGTTTCTTTGGAGTACAAGAGGTGGAATATCTGGGCCATATTGTATCTTAGGAAGGTGTTAAGGTAGACCCTAGAAAAATTAAAGCCATTAAGGAATGGAAAATACCCACATCCATAAAGCATCTGCGAGGATTTCTCGAGTTGACAGGGTATTATCGCAAATTTGTTAAGAATTATGGGAGAATAGCAGCACCTCTAACAACATTACTAAAGAAAGATACATTTCTTAGACTCCTTAAGCAATGAAGGCCTTTGAACACCTTGAAGTGGAAATGTGCCAAGCACTGATCTTAGCTACGCCAAATTCACAGAAACTTGATTATGGAATGTGATGCCTTAGGAAATGGAATTGGTGTTGTTTTAATGCAAGAAGAAAGACCCATTTCTTTCAAAAGTCATCCAATCAGAGGAAAGTATTTACACAAAGCTATTTATTAGAAGGAAATGTTGGCAATACTACATGCACTTAAGAAATGATGACCTTACCTAATGGGAAGACACTTCAAGGTAAAAACAGATCATGATAGTCTTAAATAATTTTTAGAATTGAAAGGTTATCTTCAAAAGAGAAGAAAAAATGGGCACAAAGATGTTGAGTCCTGAATTTGAAATCATCTACAAAAAATGGAAGCAAAATTTTGTTGCAGATGCACTCTCAAGAAAGGATGAGGATGTGGAAGCAATGTTTTGTGCCATTTCTATTATCCAACCAGATTGGATAAATGAAGCAAGGGGTGAATGGAAGAATGACGAAGAAGTGTGGGTACTCATTCAAAACTTGCAACAATATCCTAGTACATCTGATACATTTCGTTGGAAAAATGATTCGTTATGGTACAAAGATTGCTTATACCTTTGTAAGAATTCCCAACTCAAACAAAATATTCTTTTAGAATTTCACAGCTGTCCCTTAGGAGGGCACTTAGGATTTTTAAAAACTTACCACAAGGTTAAGAAAGAATTTTTTTGGGATGGCCTTAAATCTGATATTCAAAAGTTTCTGGTGGAATGTTTGGTTTTCCAACAAATTAAAGTTGAGACAATTAAGACCCCAAGTTTGTTGCAACCTTTATCCATTCCAAGTTAACGTTGGGAGGAGGTTTCAATGGATTTTATCATAGGTTTACCCAAGTCCGAAGAAAAACTTATCATCATGGAGGGCAAACTTCGACTCCTCACAACACTAGAGGATTTGAAGAAGAGATGCCCAACTCTACCCTGGATTCTTGGAGGGGATTTTAGCATGACAAATCACTCATGGAGAAGAAAGGAGGAACTAGAACACTTGGTAGAGATTTAGTTTCCTTCTAGAACTTCATCACCAATATGGAATTGGTTGATATGAAAACAAGCAATGGAATCTACACTTGGAATAATAAAAGAGGGGGCCATACCCAAGTAGCCTCAAAATTGGACAGATTCATTGTTTCAGAGGAACTTCTTCTCATGGGAAACAACATTATAACTCACATTCTACCTTTTGGAGGTTCAGATCACTGGCCTATCCAATTGGAAGCTTATTTTTTTGTTAAACCAAGGAGCTCCCCCTTCAGATTTGAGAATTCTTGGCTCACACACTCACATTTCCTCACAAACATTGAAAAGTGGTGGAAGGAAGAGCTTCACCTTCAAGGTACAAAAATGTTCCTTCTACACTACAGGCTCAAACACATTAAAGGCAGACTCAAAGAGTGGAATAAAAAAGAATTTGGTAATATATTCAAAGCTAAAGGAGATGTGGAAAAGAAACTAAAGGAAATAAACCATATTCTTATCACAAAAGGCTATACAAATGAAAGGAAAGAGATGGCAGAGTCACTCTAGCAGGAATGGGATAACAGATGTCTTCAAGAGGAAATATTCTAGAGACAGAAATCCAGAGTTCAATGGATTAAAGAAGGGGAGAGAAACACCAAATTATTTCACAGATCCACCATAGCTCACAGAAACAACAATAGAATTGTGAAACTTAAAGATTGATTCAGTATGGAATAGAAAGAAACACTCATGAAAAGATGGAGAAGGTTCTAGTCAAGCATTTTCAGGAAATTGCTGAGGAAACCTCGGAAGAGAGAACCCAGTTTATGGAAAAAATTGCTCAGTACATTCCTAAATTGGTTACTAGAGAAGATAATTACAATCTCAACAGACTAGTTACAAAGGAATAAATTGAGGAAGTTGTTAAAGAAATGCACAATGGGAAAGCACCACTCCCAGATGGCTTCAATGTGGACTTTTTCAAAGCTTGTTGGAGGATAGTTAAACTGGATATCCTGGAGGTAGTGGAAGACTCACGATGATTTAAGATAGACTTAAAGGCGCTCAATGAATATTTCATAGCCTTAATCCCCAAACAGGAAAAGGCCACCTCTCCAGACAGATTTAGACCTATAGCACTATGCAATGTCGTATAGAAAATAATATCCAAATTAATTGCCAATTGTCTCAAACCACTACTCCCAACTCTAGTTTCAGAGGAGAAAACGGGCTATGTGGAAGGGAGACAAATTCTAGATAACATAATTCAAGCACATGAAATGGTTCATTTACTCAACACCAATAAACAGGCATGAATGATAATTCAGTTGGACACAGCAAAGGCCTATGACAAACTTAGCTGGTCGTACATAAGAGAAATATTAAAAGCTTGTGGCTTTGATTACAATTGGATTAAATGGGTTATGGTGCTAGTCACCACCACCAGCAATTCAATTATTCTCAATGGCTCTCCCCGTGAAACCTTCAAGCCTTCTAGAGGTCTCAGGCAAGGTGATTCTCTTTGTCCTTTCCTTTTCATTCTAATGATGGAAGGGTTAGGGAGATCAATCAAAGCTGCTAAGGAGGAAGGGAGAATTTAGGGTCTGAGACTCACTCAAGGTGGGGACTCGGTGACACATCAGCAATTTGTGGATGATACTATGCTTCAGGCACACCCACTATCAAGGAAGACAAAGCATTCAAGCAGATTCTAGGTGAGTTTGCTAGGGAAATAGGCACAGAGGTAAGTCTTACTAAATCAAAGATTTTATTTTTCAATACAAAGAAATCTTTCCAGAATTTTGGGCTTTCAAAGGGAGTCACTTCCTGCGAAGTACCTGGGAGTTCCCCTCACTGACAAACCGCTACACAAGGATATCTGGGAGCCTATTCTTAATAAGCTAAAATATAAGATTAGCAAATGGACAAACAGAGCATTAAATCTATTAGAGAGACTGATTCTAACTAAGGCTATCCTCCAAAGTATCCCTATCTATATGCTTTCAGCCATTCTAGCACCAACTGGTGTATTTACTAATATAAGAAATATTCAAAGATACTTTCTATGGGGGAAATGTGAAGGAAAGAAGAAATGGGCCCTTGTGGCATGGGACAAGGTATGCAAACCTAAGTCCCATGGTGGTTTGGTTCTTCATGACCTAGGAATTCTTAACAGAGTTCTTGGAGCCAAAATCTAGTGGAGATGGCTAAAGGAAATACAAGCCCCCTGGGAAAAACTATGGAAGCAAAAATATGCAAGAGGGTGGCAGGAGAAGAACCTCATCAGAATGATAGGACAAGTTAAAGGTTCTGCAATATGGAATAGGGCATGGGAGAACAGGGCCCTAGTCCAAAATCACAGTTTCTGGGAGATAAGAAATGGAAATCTGGCCTAGTTCTGGGAGGATAATTGGCAGTAGGAGGACAATCTCTGAAATGAAGAATTAATAGACATCACACCGATACCATCAACAAAGGATTAAGGTGGGTAAGTGACTATTGGGACAAATCAAGGAACAATGAGAAATGGAGAACATGGAAACTTCCAGACTACAGTGGAATGGGCCTGTTGCACACTCAAGCTATAGCCCTTAAAGGTCTTTTAGACAAAAGGAAAATCTTGACCTCAACCTTGGATGATCAACTAAGATGGGGAAAGAACAAGGCAGGTATCTTCAACCTTAAGGAGACCAAAAGTATATATTCATGGCTTAACCTTCCAAACATTGATAAGACGTGGAAAGAACTTTGGGATAATCCTCACTGGATGAAAGTCAAACTGTTCAAGTGGCTGGTTCAACAAGGCAAGATTCTAACATAGGATAACCTAAGAAAAAGAGGCTTTGTTGGCCCCTCAAGATGTCACTTATGTAGACAACAGGAAGAAACCATAAATCATCTCCTGAATAGATGCACTTTCACTACAATACTTTGGAATTGGGTGGGAGAAGTCTTCGAGCAGATAGACATAAATGTAAATGACATCATTGCTACTTTGAAAAAATGGCGGAATTTTTTTTCGGGAAATGAGATCATTAACTCCGCCTGGATGCTAGTCCTAAGATTCATAATCTGGAATGTTTGGAAGGAGTTCAACAACAGGAATTTCAAGGATAAAGTGAGTCCGGTGAGTATCATACTTAAGCTAATCCTTAAACAACTCAAAGAGACTGTTCACATCCTGGGAGGTGTGGCCACTGGAAAACCCACCTGACAAAAAGAGGCCAGAATACTGAAGAAGTTAGAGCTCAAGGTTCATCCCCCTTAAGGTTCTATGCAGATCAACAAGAATACCTCAGCAGAAAAGGCTTCATGGCAACCCCCTTCACATGGATTTTTAAAATTTAACATTGATGGGGCATCAAAATGGAATTCGGGAGAAGCTAGATATGGAGGGGCCATGAGGGATGAGGAAGGAAACATACAAATCATATTCCACAGTTATCTAGTAAAAGCTACCAACAATATGGCTGAGCTCATGGCGATGGAATTATGCTTGGAAATATTGCTTAAGTACAACATTCACAATGTCATCATTGTGGCTGACTCGGAATTAATCATTAACTCAGTGAAGAGGATAAATGCTAGTGCCGCACCAGAGAAAATCTAAGGACATTGGCGGCTCCTGCAATTCTACCAAATAATCCAAGCGCACTTCAGAATGTTGAGAACTCTTAGGTTGGTTCATGTCCGCAGGGAAGCCAACAAAGTTGCAGACTGGCTTGCTAATGAGGAGGTTCGAAACAAGTATATTGACTTGTGCTGCTAGTGGGAGGAGGTAATGGATGACAGGTTGAAGGAGGAATGCTCATCCCGAGCCCTCAATGATAGACAACAATATCAGGAAAAATCAAGAGAAAGAATATCACTTTATGAAAATGATGGATAAGTTCACTTCAGATGGCCCATCAGCGGAGATGCACTATTAGTTTTCTAAGGGAGCTTCCAAAAATAGAGGCAGCTATCTGTTCACAGGAGGAATGCTTCCATGGAAGATGAAGGCATTAAAGGAAGAGATTATTGGGGTCAAAGACTACCCGAGACATACCACCTGCTTCAGGCAACCTCTGTCCTAGGAGAAGTTTTCCCGGAAGACAAGTGATGCCATTCAGCAGGAGACGCGTGGAGGTAAATGGACAATGATTACCGCCTTCGTCGTTGGGTATCTCAAGAGAAATTGTGTGGTCTGATTTGGTCTATGGCCATTAGATCTAGAGAGGGAAGATCATTGGCCACCTTTTGGTGTGCAATTTGGTGGGGCCAAAAGGATAAAACTACTTATGCTTTACCACCTTCATCAGGCACCTTCCAGATTAAAGATGGTTTTAATGAAAAGCCAGTGATTCCACTCAGGAAGCTGTTAGTGTCGGTATCTTCATCCCTCCATCAGTGATCAAATTTCTCTTTTGCATGCATATTAGGTGTCCCATAATCGACTGCATTCCATTAGGTCATGGATCAACTGATGGTAGTGGTTCATTATCAAATTTCCCTCATGGTCTTTACCTATTGGCCTACTTTCACATGTTTAGGTCATTTACAGTCATTTTTTTGTCATTACATTTGCAAAAATCATTTTTAGGGTTTTATGGTCTCATTAGTTCTAGGGTTTGTCACCATGGTCAACAAAAACTCAATAAATGGTTAGCAGGCACATGAGGAGGTCTAATAAGTTCACAAAATCAAAATTTCAATGATATTATGCTCAATAAGTGGTTTTACCTCAAAACTCTGTTTTGAGGTAAAAACAAAGTTTTTATTTCTATGTACAATTTTTTTTATGTAATTTCAATATTTTCAATATGTAATAAGTTCAAGCTATTGCCCTTGTTGACCTTGCCAACTCCATCCACTACAAACAAAAACACAAGCATCAATGCATCAATTTACCAAATGATTAAGAAAATTCAATTTCAATGGAAAAACAGAACTCAAGGCCAAAAGTGACTTTGACATTATAAAAGTGGGTTTGAAATTAGTAAAAATTAAAGGTCATCCATATTTAAAGTGAAAAGGGTTCCATTTATCATTTCATTGAGCAAAAATCCTTTGGAGAGTCAAAAATTGCGGTTTGGGGCCAAGGAGACAAAAAACCCTATTTTTCAAGCAACTTGGCCTGTCGCTGCACATCAAAAGCAATGCACTGCGCATCTGAGGCTTTCCTACGGTGTTATTTTGAATGGGCATTGCGCATTGGGCCCAATGCACTACGCATCAATCTAGATCTTCATAAATTGTTCCAAATCATGCCATAATCCTCAAAATTGCTACATTTCCATTCTACAAGTAAGTAATCATCAGCATAAGGATGAATTTGAGTTCAAATTTGTGTTCTTCATGAATCTTGCATGTGGAAAATAAAACCCTAGCTTTTCATCAATGTTTTCCATTTCATTGTGCAATTTTCACTCCACCAACACTAAAAGCATCATTAAACCCTTTTCACTTTTTCATTACCCTAAAACACTCTATTAATACCATTTTCCCATATCCCACTTCCTTTAAAACAACTAAATACCTTCACCAAACCTTAAACCCCTCACTAAACCCTAGTTTCCCAAAACTAATCCCCTCATTCCCCAATTCCATTTCCCAAGAGTAAAATATCTTCATACTCATCACCCTTGTCCTCCCTCATTACCATTTTTCACCATGTTGGTTTTCAAGCCTCTGTGGGAGTTATTTGTAGCTTCATGTTCCGGATTATCCACAGTTTCCAGTTCAGTGTATCGACGTTTCGAACCCCAACGGGGGTCCATCATCAGGACGCTTCTGAAGGATAGAAATGAAATGAATGAAAGATGATGAGAGAGAGAGCGCTAGGAACATGAATATAAATACACAAAGGAACCCTAAAATGACAGCCGACATTACTTTTTATTATTTTTTATTAATTCAAGATATTTATTTATTTATAATTGTTATTATTATTATTAAATTATTTA
>APFE031319635.1:0-10818 GCA_000404065.3 Pinus taeda | reverse complement strand
TTATTTTCCTTTCAATGTTACAATACATATTTATACATGCTGAAGCATCCAATACCATGGACTGAAAACCATCGCGTCCAAAACCATGGACCGAAAACCATAAGTAGGTTCGCCCAACCTAATATAGGGTCCAAAAAAAAAATTCCCATGGCGCTTCCCTGGACCCCGTAAAGGGGGGCTATCCACCCCCCTCAAACCCCCCAGACAGGCGGGGCTTCCGCCCCCCCGCTGCGCAACGAAGGGGGGCCTCCGCCCCCCCTCTAACCCCCTAGTTCACTACGTATTTTAGTCGTGGAAAGAATATAACATAGCCCAACATAGGTAAGTTCGAATCATTGTGGATGGGCCCTTACATTGTTAAAAGAGTATTAGCAAAAGAAGCCTACAAGCTAGTAGATTACGATTGAATTCCACTGTCGCAACCCCGGAACAAGTTGTATCTTAAGCGTTACTATGCTTGATTAAATGTAGTAATCTCTTTACAAATATGCTTTTGTTTTCGTCAAGAGTTATCATTTCAGTTAGGTAATCCACTTTTCATTTGTTGCAGATGTCAAACCTATTGGAATCATTTGTTGGATACGTCGACGGAGCTAGTCGTAGTACGCGGAATCTATCTTCTACAGCATGGGCCATTTTTTATCCAAGCAATGAGTTAGTGAGTTTCAGAGGGATATGTATTGGTCAATCAACAAACAACATCGCTGAGTACAACGCATTGATAAAGCTTCTCTCTGATGCCATCGCACATGGAATACGACCACTTGTTGTCCGGCTAGATTCGCAACTCGTCATCCTAAAACTTATTGGCGTCTATTCATTTGGAATCCAACTATCTATCATATGTTCCTAAGGGTCAGGATTTTGGAAAGGCAATTTGATTCTATTCAATATCAATGCATTTTCAAAAACTTAAACACAATAACTTATTCATTAGCAAATTATGTGTTACATAGACATTTGTAGCATTTATAAAGGAAAAAGCATTTCAATTAACATTTGCATCAGGATCATATAACTTAACCGAAATAAAACTCTGAAAATCAAAAATATATATAATTGTTTATATTTTTTACAAAATGTTCTGTGTCCCAGACAAAATCATCCATACAAACCAAAAACTCAAAACTAATCATGTTGGTGATAGCAAGTCACCGCCTGTGCAATCATATGTAAGAGCCTAGTCCATCGACTCGTCACGCCAGTGGTATGGTGTCGTAATCTCAGAGGTAACTCGTCAGTCTTCACATCCTAAATACCAAGAGTGAGACCCTTGATATGATCTTGCAACACTGCAAGGGTCTCTGCTATGTCCAGATCGTGAAGGATAGTCCTCCCTACAGCCTCTCCTGCTAGAACGGTAGTTGCTACCCTTGGGCGTGCTGCTAGTCACACTGGCCCAACATCTGCACACATATATGAGTTTGATTAGTCTAGATAACATTTAAAGAACACAAGAACATCATAAAAGCAATAAGCAAAGATATGGTCAGATCATTTTACCCATAACACTCCATTTCTCGCCAGCGGTAACACCAAATCCAGGTCTCCTCAGAAATCCATCCCAACGTATGTATACTCTGTAAATACCATCTCCTAATGGTCAAACTACTCAAAGAAGGCATCAAAGAATGAAATCTGTGACTGGCCAGCAAGTCTAGCCATGAGGTCAACCCATCTCTGCATCTGTGGTTCCCTCGGTGCTGGAAATCTTAGTGAAATGTATTATGGTTGCATCAATGGAATCCTCTCCAAGGCGAAAGCAGTCAAAATGGAACTGTAACAAAAGTTCTTGAATCTTCCATTATTTACCTTGGAGAGCTATTCTTTTATAATTGGAAGTATTGTCTCACACCTGTTGAATACCTTTGGTTCGAAGCATTCCAAGGCGTACTACATATAAGATCTGTTGGGCAAATGAAGAGCCGCGCTACTAGCCAATCTAACAAAGGTGAATAAAATAGTCCTCAAGGAACGATCAGTGACATCTCGAATACTCATCTTGCCATCCCTGCTCAGCTGAGATCCATCTCTACAAAACTAGCAAATATAATCCCTCACAGATTCACCCCCACGAGCAGATCCTGATAGTGAGAGAGGGTCACCATGCCTCGATAACTCAGTCAAAAAGTAGATATCCTTAACTGTCAAAGGAATGGATTTGCCTCTAATCTAGAACACCTGGTTGGTCAAATCCCATGCATCGAGAAGATATTGAAACAAATTGATTTGTTGCCTCATGCTGGATATGCAGAAGAATTTGAGCAAGCCACAGTTTCGCAATGCAACAACCGTACCTGAATCATGTAAGGCAATCATGTCCTCTTCTTCATGCTCGCATTCATGCCATGTAATGACCATCTTGATCAGATGAATCTCTAAAACACAAACAAAAGATGAATTAGGATCCTGATTTGGGTAAAAACAGGCAAAAAGTTCCTTACAAACACTTCACAAACTTTCCCTTCTGCACCCATCACACCCTACCTATTTACAGGGTGAGATGCATACTCACTGGCCAATGGCTAGCTCAGTATGCATCACACTTTTCGATGAGACTAGGTGCGATGGGGAGAGAACAAATTCTTCAAACCCCTGGGGCCCAGAGGAAAGGGGAATCTTGCTCAAAATCAGAAAAGGATGGAATGCAATTAAAGAGCTCAGGGTTAGCTCCTACCTGGTCCTGATGACACAAAGAATAGTCCACCAGATCTCTCGAAATCAGTGGATGAAATTTGAGGGGGAAAACTCCTCGAGAGCTCCAAAAATCCCAAATTTGAATGAAATGGTAAGAGTGAGAGGTAAAACTGCTTTTATGTTACTATTCATGTAATTCAAGTAAAATGTTGGTTTTTAACTCATTTTTCAGGCACTTATTTGTATTTCTAATCAATTTTATGGAGTACTTGAATAGGTTGTATGATCATCGAAAGAATATAGTGTTAATGGTAAATTGAACATCTCTGACTATTATCATGAGCAATGTTTCTGGAGGATTCAAGCTCGTTAAAATATAAACCCGCCACTAAGCATAGTTTCTTTCGATTCAAGCTCATTAAAAAATGAATCCACCCTCGGTAAATAACCTTTGTGATTGCCTTGCTATCAGCCTTTTGAGCCTTGGTTGTGTTTTTACTATCACCTCCATTATTTTGGCCGATCATACGCTTCCACTTGATTGTTTATCCTTTTGAGGAATAGCTGCAATGAGTGATTCTATTAGTTGCCCTCATTACACTACTGTGTTTGAGAAGTTCCAAACTTACCTGGAACTATTTGCTACCTGAAAACATCACTCATTCCTCAAAAACGAGTCTCTTTTAAGCTCTTTTTATACTCGTAAAATATGAAAAGATTGCCAAGCTACTAGCCTTTATATCTCGTTAAAGTAAGGGAAAGTGCCATCCCTCCTGTGCATTTTAATATTTTTGGACCTAAGGGAACATTACACAAAAAGATTGAGCATCTGTTTTATTTGGCTCGCTAAAGCAATCAAAAAGTCATCCCTTTTGTATTATTTTATACTTTTTCTGACTTAAGGGATTATGCCACGAAAAAGGACTGTTGGAGTTTCATTTTCATCCCTTTTCAAACTCTCTAAACATGAAAAGTATTGAGTTATCTTTGTTTTTAAACTCGTTAAAACAATAGCGACAAACTTGTTCATCCATACAAGAGCGAGTTTCACTATCACTAGGCTCACAAAAACATAGCAACAGGTTTGCTCGTAGGGTAAATTATAGAACAAGCATATGTTATCCTCCTCAAGCTTAACAAAAATAAAGGGGTACTGGTCAGCAATGACTTGGGAAAAAGGGAAGAAAACTTGAAGAACTTCACTGGTAACAGGTCGCTCTTGAACATGACATTTTCAATCCCCATGATTGAGTCGAGTTAGGTTATTCCATACACCGGTCACATCACCATTGGTCCTCCATACCATCCATTTTTGGGGTTAATGCTACCAACCCATCTCAGTGTCACCGATATGTTCAATAGAAGCCATTCAGAGAATTCACCACCCAGTTAACACCTTATCCATTGCAATACCTTCACCCTCCATTTTTCAAAACCGTCATTCCTGAAACTTGTATCATCAGATCGTTTTCACCTCCAGAAAATCATTTGCTTCGTTTCGTGTCGTAGATGTGGGATTCATTAAGGGCCCCCTATGATGGGTCACTTCTTATCGACATCAACTCATTATCCAAGAAGTTGGCTTAGGAACAACCCTTTCAGTACTTTGAAGCTTGCATGCCTCAATAGCAAGTTTCTCACTTCCAGTGACAAGTTTACATCAATGGCCTTCTACTGAAATATTTTACGTGGTGTTCAACATCAGATCCTATATTCACAACACATGGATTGTACTGCAGTACCTTGAGGGTCATTATCATTATCGGTGATTCCTCTCGCACCTGTTAACAGCTTACATCATTGGCTGGTAATCAAGCGATGTCTTTCCATGTTCAACTTCAGAACATATTTTCACATGGATCGACTTGTACATCGGGCAAAGATTGAACGAGTTTTAAGACCCCGGATCTAGTTTCATCCATCTGGGCTGTGATATATTCAAGAAAATAAAGACATAAAATGTACACAGTAGCTGCACAAATGATCATCCAAGCTAAGGGATGATGGCTCTACAAGAATCACCAGTCCACAACAATGAACAATTATCTGTCCAATGTACATGAAAATGAATTTATAAAGTCAAGCATGGGAATGCTTGCCTTAGCTAGATCATGAAAATAATATGAAGATGATGTATTGTATTGTATTGTATTTTATACAGGTCACCTTCCAATTCGAATACCTAGGATCCTCATGATAAAGCATTTCACCCGACATCAGAAGATTTACGACCTCATGCTTTAGGGGGAAACTATTATAGACATATTTGGGCACTGCAACCCCAATCACATATGTCAATAAACCAAGGGCTCTTAAACTCCTAAATTGTTGTTTCACACCCTAAAGGATCATGGTCAACTGATTACATCATTTCCTAGAACTTCCACCTGAAAAACCACTCAGAACTGGCCAAAACTGGACCATACAGACTACTCCATGCTTAGGGTGCAATGCATACTAGCTGCTACACTAGCCAGGTGTGATGCATACTGAAAGAGCCTTCTATGGGGTGCGATGGGCGAGAGTAAACAAATGGCAAAGATAGTTTACTAAGTGGAAACCCAAAGAATCTTCTAGAAACTTCTCATATGACACTTGCCTCTCTAAATTTGCCAAGGGATGAGTAAGAGATCATGAAATATCCAAGTGGAACCAAGAACTATTATTGAAATGACACTAATCAAAAACCCAAAAGCTGACTCACCCCTCTGCAAGTATCTATAAATGGATCCCTCATCTGAGAGATCTAGGGGGTTGGAATTTTGTAATTTGTAAGGAAGTGTTGTTGGTTTCTCTCTGAGAAAAACATTGTATTGTTGGGCAATCTTGCTTTTCATGAGGTGAAGAGGGATTTCATGCTGGGAGGATGATGCTCGATCAGACAGCTGGGTTGTAATCCTCTCTTCTATTTCTACTATCAATAAATTTCTTTGAGTTTTCCTCCATATAATCCTGTATTTGTGAATCTTGTTATCTATAGATGCAATTGTATGGTCAATGTATTTTTTATTCTACTTTGTTTATGATATCATAGATCGAGATGCTTTGATAGTGTTTTGTTGCTTTGCCTCTACAGGTATTCTCTAAAGCGAGACAAGTAGGAGAAGAGTGGGGAGCTCTATCAAGGGAGAAAGGAACAAGCAAGGAGCCAAGTGGAAGATACAGGTTGATCCTATTTGCTTCTCTCTTATCTATCATACATAAAGGAAATCTTGAAGCGCTTTGAATTGTTTGTTTCTAAGATAGGTACTCATCTTAGTGGGACTAGAAAATCGAACAGACACTAGTTTTCTTGTAAACAAGTCACTAGGCACTCTTCAGAAGGATTTGCGCGAGTTGTAGATTTAGACCAATAGGATCTAGGTGGGCGAAGGGAAAGTGAGCGCTGCACAGATGAACTTGGTGCTAGGGACAAGTCAGGCTGCAAAGATGGTTAGATTAGTCAATCTCTGGGCAGTCACGCTACCCGAAGGGTCTTTCAGCATGTAATCGGCTGATCATAAGGTCATTGTGAGTACTCTAAAGAACATCGACCTCAACCTCACAGCACTTCCCAACGAGTATCTTCACACGCTATAGACAGGTGTGACAATGGAGCTAAGAGTGCGGGAGAAGTGTGTTCTTAGCTTAATTAGTGAATACCCAGTGAACAATGAGAAAATGTTAACCGAGAAGACAGGGTCCTTGAAGGCAAAGGAAACAATCTAGGTGCAGAGCACTCATCTCATGGTCATGGTGGCAGAGGCATGCAAGACAGTGTTACAGTTTCACATACTTGACGAGGCACCACTTGAGGACAAGATCAGGAAGCTTGCAAGGGGTGTCCACGATGCCAAGCCAGAGGTAGCTAGAGCTCAGTTTGAGTTGTACGTGAAAATCACAAAACTGGAGCTCAAGTCACAAAATTCAACCCCGCCAATAGTTAGGGAATAACACGAAGCTACTATTAAGGATGGAATAGCTACTATCAATGTCACAGTTGTGGATTGCACATCATTGTTTGAGCAAGCCATGAAAGTAGTCATGACCTCGCAGGAAGATCCCAACCTGTAGAGATTAAAAACAGAAACCCTCAAGCTTCAGGAGCAGTATGACGAAGTGTAGGTGACAACGTGCATAATGGCTACAGCATAGCACCTTGCCAAGTTGCAAAAGGGGAAGCCACTCCTTACACAAGTGGAAGCTGAGGAGGAAAAAGAGGTAGTCCTTAAGGCGCAGTTGGATCTTTGGTTGGAAGAAGTCTACCAAGTCTCCGCCAACATACAGGAAAAGTTGGCAAACCTGCAACTTATACAGCAGAAGATCAAGGAGGATAGCAAAGGACCATCCATAGAACATTTGGTTGAACAGGTGAAGCAGGCATCCACACAGAGTGTGGTTGAAGTAGTAGTGGTGCAAGTGGAGCAGGGGGATCTTTGCAGCAAGATCTCTATGCCAACTGAGTGACTTGAGGGCAAGTCATGAACTTTGTGTTGGGGGCCCATTGGGATGGGGTCGCCTAGGTAAATTTTGGGGTAAAAGGCCAAGTTTTGGGGGAAAAGCCCAAGTTTTGATGTAAAACGATGTAAAGTCTCTACAAATTGTGGTCGCGAAGCGAGTAGCTAGTTAAGAGTCAAAAAATGGTATTACCCTTATTTTATGTAACTTGAGTAATCTTTTGAAGATCTACCCATGGTCTGCGAACCATGGGATGGTATAAATAGGTGTGTATTAGGGATGTCTAAGGCAAGTAAGGGGAGTTGTCTATGGGTACGATAGAAAGAGTCTAGAGAGTTAGCGCAAGAGAGTAAGAAGGAAGTCTATGTAGTTGAGTGTGCAGAGGCCTAGAGTAGTGTCTGCAACTGAGTGTGTAGAACCCTGTAGTTGAGTGCACAGGAAATTCTTGAGTTTGTAAGCCTAATTGAATATCAATAAAGAAATTGTTGCAGAAATTCTTGTGTTTTATCTATTAACTTATGTTATGTATGAATGTGCTTTATGCTGTGATGAATACTAATTTTATGAAATCATGATCTACTGATGTGTGCCTTTACTTAATCTACGTTGTTATCATAATGCAATTAATGTTAAGTGATTACACAAAGATTATAACGTTGTCTGTTAAAGTTATCATACACTGAGGTAATTCCAAATAACTACTAACCCAAGGGTAATCTAAAGTGCACATAAGTAGATAATTGACCTGTTCAGGGTCCACAAAAGCCAATCATAGACCTTCACAAAGGTCTCAAGGCTGATTGAAGGAAGTTACAGCAATAGGTTGTAGGAGCCTAAAGGTCTACATGAAGGCAGATCTAGGTCACCAAAAGGACATCACACTAATCTCTGGGTGTGCAAACATGGTTCTAGCATACCCCCATACTGCTTTGGGTGAGACTTTAGTCCGTGCACCACAGATTGATGCCAAAAGGGCCAGTAGTGTAGGGATTTGTTTGGCACAACTAACTCTGTACCTGGGTCAGGACCCCCTAAGCCAACATTCCCTTATCCAGCACTGAGTTGACTCAGAGGGTTGAATCTCTTGGGGTAGCACCCAACCCTAGCAAAAGATATTCCTCTTTCTGTAAATGTATGCTTATATTATATTCATAGTTAGATGCTGAAGTGATTCTGGTTTTGTTTAAACTGCAAGAATTTGGATGATTACTTAGTTTGCTTCCATTTGTGGATAGATAGATCAATGGTATAATAGTGATAGTAAACACTACAAAAAATCTTGTGGTAGTGGCCTCTACCTCATCTCCCTTATGTGATCATAGGTTGATGGTTCCATTCACACAACCCAAAAATAGATTTATTGTTTCATCACTGCATAACTTCAGATTTCTTATTGCATAGATCATTGTTTCCAAAATTCTTAGAAGTACCTACAATTATCATTTTGGTATTTTGAGTTTGCTATGGTTTAGAATCACTTCCCTTCATAAACTTAGCCATTAGTTATTAATAACTTTGTTTTTCCTAAATTCAACTCATATTTCCTAACTATAAATGAAGTTGTGCATAAATGAAGAAAAGAACATGCGTTGATGCAGGGGGATCTGATCTACGGGGAGACCTTATCTCACTAGCCTCATTCAAGTCTTCTCCACCTATGCTACCAAAGTCCAACAAACCCTAATCCAAATTCATGTTTTGTAGCAAAGTGGACATTTTCTTTGGGAAAGTCCAACCATTAAAGAGTTTAGACTTCTGTGATCCATACTTTATTATGAGAATGATTTCGGCAAAATCACATAGAGAATCATTTGTCGACGCGTTTCGAACCAACTAGTGTAGTTCATCGTCAGGACAAGTTGAGGAACAATACCGAGCGGTCCGTTAAATAGAGCATGCAAGTCCTTCAACGGCTATATGAACGGGCAACAGTTACAGAGACACTTAACGGCTATAATATAAATAATTATTATTATTATTATTATTATTGTTAAATTTTTTATATTTTTAGCAATATTAATAAATTAACATCAAATTATTAAAATATTGTTATAATGGTAATTTATTGTATTTACGTTTGGTATTATTACTCCCGCTAAAATATTATTATTATTTATATATAACATATGTAATATTCTTGTTATTTCGATAGAAACAAAGCTAATTATTAATTTCAAATTAATAATATGAATATTATTATTAATAATAGACTAGGGTAAATTTATTTATTTATTTATTTATTTATTTTTTACAATTTTTCAAGATTGGAGATGAGAGAAGAACCAACCAGTATCAAAGATAACTTTTCCGACACGCAGTTGTTCACAATCAAGATCACGAATGATCACTATGTGGATATTATTCAGTTTTTGACCACAAGAATGGCACCTACAGAGTACATTACACAGTAGAAGAAGGAGTTGGTGGTAAAAGCAACTGATTTCACGTTGATTGCAGCTCACTTGTATGAAATGGAACCGAACTAAATATTGCAAAGATATGTCCCAGAAAAGGAAAGGAAGATTATTCTAGCATAAGCTCATGGAGGAGTCGCGATTGGACATTATGTAGGAAAGGCCACTCCACATAAAATATTGAGAGATGGGTTATGGTGGCCCACAGTACATAAGGATGCAAAAGAGTTTTGTCAAACTTTGATATATGTCAAAGAACATGAAGGCCATCTAGGAGAAAAAAAATGCAATTAAATCCACAGGTGACATTGCAAGCATTTGAAAAATGGGCTATTGACTTTGTGTGGTGAAGTAAAATTATAAGT
This sequence comes from Pinus taeda, assembly GCA_000404065.3. Lineage (NCBI taxonomy): Eukaryota > Viridiplantae > Streptophyta > Pinopsida > Pinales > Pinaceae > Pinus > Pinus taeda. The sequence goes on along the minus strand of APFE031319635.1, from coordinate 965 downwards.
GCGGACACAAATGAATTCCTCTAGCCCAAGAATGGGTATAGCCACAACAGTTACATTCTATGGAAGATTTCCTTTGGTTAGGATTAATCAAGAGGGCCTACCTCTTGTTCACTTATCTTGCTTGATGATTTCCTCGCTTGTTCGCTCCAACAATCTCTAGCGTCCTTCTTCAAGTTCCTAAAACAAGTAAACAACAACAACACATAAACATTAAAATAGACAAATTGAAATCCAACCTACTTAGTCAAGAAGCATCAAGACATGAATATGTAATATTAAAAAACATGTAGGAAATCAATCGATAGTTGCATATATTAATATCAAAGACAGATTACAATGATTCGTCTTGGCATCACAATGTTCCTCTGACAAGACCAGGTTCCCACACACTTCTGCTAGCACTTCATGATGGCTTCAAATGGAAATAGTTTAAAGACATTTCCCTTTAGGCTTCACTCCAAACCAAGCACACTTCTCCCTCATACAACTACATGGCTACAACTAGTAATAGCTTGCTTGTCAAGCCAAAATAGTATACTCACACTCAGCCAACACTCTAACTATGTCACTAGATTTTGCCTGGGAAGGGGGGAGGTTTATATAGAAAAGACGGATGGGAGATGGATCCTCTTCTCAAGTGAGAGGGACTTATCCCTTGAGGTAGTTCCATCATTATAGGGGAAAGGAGCCCAAATTGTCATCCTCGATGCCATCCGGCCAAACCATTTACCAGACTTCCATTATGGAGCTTCTAGAGATGGAAGCTTCAGCTCTAATTTAAAAAAAAATCCATAACAGGACCGGCGTGACTGGAACACATCTTAATCGCACCGATTAGTAGGGGGAATAGCGTTAATCTTTTCACATCAGTGCAAGGGAGATAGAGGCCATTAGTGTCGGTATTGTAAATTGGGCAAAACAGAAGTTTCAAGGGAAATGGTGCAAAAGGGAAATTATCTGCTCAT
>APFE031319622.1:0-56629 GCA_000404065.3 Pinus taeda | reverse complement strand
GGCTTCTCTGATTGAGGTGGTTCTTCAGTACATCCAAGACCTATCTTTATCAGAGGAGAACACTAAACCTTGATAATTTAATTTAAAGTTTCTGATCCTTTAGCAAATCTTGGATTGAGATATTTTGTCTTCCCAAAATATTTTCTTAGATCCACAATTTCACATTCTAGATTTTCATAGTGTTTTTCTCTTTCAGCAAGTCGGTGTGTCAAAGTATCTATGATCATATTCTTTTCTTCTAAACAAATTTTGAGTTTAGTGATTTATTCATGAAAGTCTTCCTCTTCTAATGCATCCAGAAGATCATCATTGTCATAAGCCATGAGAAGTCTATAATCTTGTTTAGTTTCATCTTCATCACTATTAGATAAACCATCACTATCTTCATGCATATAGTAACTCCTACTCACAACCTGTTTCCTATTGCCTTTTTCATATTCCTACCCTTTTTTATATTTATCTTTATGAGGAAATTTGGTAGCATAATGACCGAATCTACCACAAGCAACGAATTTGAAAGGTAACTTATCTATGAACCTTCCATAACCCCGTTGAAGATTCTTGAAAAAATTTACCTCATCTTCTTCTTCATAAATGTGTCCTGATTCATTGTTCTCATCCATTTATTTTCACTTTGCTGATGCTTTAAATGTGGCTTCTCTTATATCTGATGGACCTCCTTTTCTCATTTCAAAGGCAGTTAGGATTACATGAAGTTGAGTCAAATTGTTAATTTGAAGATTATGTTTTTCTTCTATGGCAGACACCTTTGACTCAAATTTAAAGGCAAGGATCTCAAAATTTTCTCAACTAAAGTAACGTCCTTTATTTCTTCACCCAAATTCTTCATACAATTAAAATTCTCATCTATACGTAAAAAATAATTGGTTACACTCTCATCATTATGCATTTTAAGAGTTTCATACTGAATTCTGAGAGTTTGAAGCTTAGCATGTTTTACCTAAGAGTCTTCTTCATAGCTCTAAATGATTTTGTCCCATATTTATTTGGCTATCTTCAGCTACATGACCTTGACAAATTCTGACTCTGACAGACTTCCCAGTAATGTATTGACAGCTTTTGCATTAGTTTCGTAGAACTTCTTACATGCAGCGTCTGTAGGAATTGCTATTGGAAATTGTTATCCTCCTTCAATAGCTTCCAAAACATCATTTCCAAGCGATCATAGACAGTCTCTGGTTCTTATTTTCCAATGTACTAAGTTGCTCCCATATAATATTAGTGGTTTGATGGAGCCCATGCCTTCATGATTGTTCATCTTGACATATCTATCTTCAAACGGTCAAGCTTCTTCTGAAGGACCTTCTCTGATACCAATTATTGGAAATAATATTGAGAGGGGGGCGAATTAGTATTATCAAATCAATAATTTTATTTCTCAAACAAATTTATATACGCTACTTCATTGAAGTGAACTAGCATGTACACACAACAATGATTAGAGAAACCATCGTTAAAGAACATGTGATTTAGACAATTTATCATGTGTTGATATTAAACCAATGCATCAGTAACATATTAGAAAATGTAGTAAAAATAGAATAAAGCATCACACATAAGCAATGCAAATGAACACCAAGATATAAGGTAGAAACCCAATGTGGGTGAAAACCACCTGCTGCTGTCATCTCTGTCTTCTTTTAATAATAAGGAAGCATGTTTACAATCCTGTATTGGTGTAGAATCATACTACTATGCAAGCACCAACTTGCAGAAGGCTACAACCTTCTCTCGTTTTCGAGCTTCTATTGGCTGGGAGCTGCAACCCCCTAGCTCTTGTACTACCAATTTGTTTACTAGTACGTAGATGCCGACCTACAAAAGGCTATGACCTTATTTCTTCCACCAGGGACCACGTTTCATGAATTTTCAGACTGGATACTCCTGGAACACCACACCACAATCTGAAGGCCACATTTCATCCAATTTTCATACTCGACCCATCAAAAAGGTTTAAACTTACTGCATCAACCAACATTTAGTTAATGTGAACAATCAGATCACTAACACTAGAACATTGTGTTGAACCCAGAGACCAAGATCATCATTCAGAACCAGTTGTAACCTTGAAAACCATGCATCATACTGTATACACTATTTGGTTGAACCTAATCTGCATGTATACACCACTTCTGTTAATCAAACCTACATATACCTTCAAAACTAATGCAAACATAAACTTTTGACTCAACTCTGTACCAGCCAACAATATACTGAACATTTATTGTCAACTTATAGAGCTTTACATAGGCAACAACAGAGATCACTTCTACAATCAATCAATCAAATATAAAACTCCTTATTCATTCAGTTTTACATTCATATCTAAGAAGACTTCATTGATAGGTAGGAGTAAAATAGCAGTAATGATCTGATAGATTAGTCATCCTTGAACATCAAGCTTTTCTTTTGCATACGCTACGTGGAAGAGCCAAACCAGTGTGTATACGTACCTTCAGTAAAGAGAACTAGCATATAGATATGTGAATACTTCATAACTTCACTGAACTTCCAGACTTTAGACAAACCGAGATCATGATATTTAAAGAATAAAACAATTGTACATTCTCAGATCTGGTCCAATATTAGATTATTAAATAATAATTCGTTTCAGGTCTCATGATTTTGATCCAATATTGAATTCAAAATGCACAAATTATTTCACATCAAATCACAATCATAGCCCCTGGAACATAATATATATTTCAGATAGAAGTATTCCTTAGAAACCCATACACTTGCACATAACACTTCATCAGATATTCATTACTTTAGTGCTTAGCTTTGATTATCTCCTCCTTATATAATTAGATCCTTTGTCAACACCTTGGACCAAAACCACTTAGGACCAATACCTTGGACCAAATACCTAGGATGAATACCACGGACCAAATACCTAGGGTCAATACCACGGACCAAATACATCAGACCAAAACCTTGGTTTTCCAACATGTATGTGCTTTTCTTCCTATTGAAGTACCTGTATACGTATACACTCTTTTTGTTCTATAGACTGGCATGTATACGTTGTTTTGACTAAGTGGACCTACGTATACTTATTGAATTTCTTTTCATCATCCTGTTCATTTACCTTATTTATTTTGATTAGTAGACCTTAGTTACATCTTCATGTTCCTCTGTACCACTACTCTGTTACCTCTGAATATACCTATTGTACTGTGAGTTGCCTTCTACCAAAATTTAATTGACATCTGAGTGAGTTGTCATCAAGGACAACAATTGTATCATAATGCCAACAATCTATCCCTCTTTATTCTAGGCCTAGCATCCATTAGGGACCTAGGGAATCACATTTCTCGCAAACTTCCCATAAAAAAAAAAAATTGATCTCCAAACGGCTACTTCATTATTGTGTCTCCTATGGGCCACTTGATTTTGAAGCCATTATGATGGTGGAATCTTGAGATATTTCAAGACCTGGCTCCAAGATCAAATCTTTCCCTTTGATTCCCTTGGCTAGTGCTCTCAGTGAGATCATTGCGTGGAGATTGTTGAAAATTCTTCCTTTCATCTCCTTCTCTTCCTCAATAAGGTCAAGCATACCCTTGATTCATCATTTCCACCCCCTTAACCTAGTTGTGAGTCCACTTGGTCCTATATTGTCCCATAACTTTTGCAAGCTAATTCTTCAAAGACCATTCAAAAATCAAGTCTTCATAAGGGTTTTTGAGGACCAGGTCCCTCCTTAAGAAGTCTCATTCCCAAAACCTAGCCCCTCAGACCTTCTTGCACCTTCTTAGAGAGCCTTTCATCTTTCCTCTAGGGAAAGAAATCCATATATTGAGCCTATTTTGTGAATATGCATCTTCAAAAATAACTCTTTTACCTTTATTGACTGATTTATATAGGTGATTCCGTCCATACCCGGTCTTCTCCCATCCAAAAAAAGTCCATAAAGAGTATGGAGATTTAGTTGAGGTGACATTGGGTTATTTCACCATTGTTTCCCTTGACCTAGCAATTTCCCCTCTAGGATGCCCTTCTAGGACCCTTGCAAGCTTGAGCAGTAACAATTCCTAAAAATACACAAAAGGAATTGGTCTCTCTTGTAGGTTGGTGCCTACAAATTGATGCAATAATAGGTTCGTGGATACAAGTTCATTCATATAAAGAAGTTTTGTGGTTTCACCTATAAAGGTTTTCACATATATATCATGTTACTTGTCCATTTTATGAGATTCATGTTGTATATTTTTCTATACATTCAACAACTCATGTGATATACTAAAACATAAGACGTGACTCTAATCTACTCTTCTCAGAGGAAACCAAAAATGATTGATGAAACACTAAGCATAAAAAAGAAGAATATAAATCACACATAACATAATATTTCTCCAGGGAAAGAAACTGCTAAAAACCTTGACTATCTATATTGCATTAACGAGAATATATGAGAAGAAAATACAATTCTTTTTCTCACTAGAATAATTCTCGCACAAGTATGATCTAGCTCTCTACCTCACAAGTCCACTCCATTGAACACTTAGCCAATTTTACTGCCTTCTAATCCCGTAATTCCTTATGTAATTCCTACAGGAATTAGCCCATATCTAATTGGGAAATCCTTTTTCCATAATTGCACAATCCAAACTTAGGTCCTTAATTGATTGCATGCACCATGTATACAACTTGGAAAATTATACAACGTATAATACACTATCCATGCACTCTAGTCTGAACTGGGTATTCCTATGAAATGGTATGCATCAATTATCCTTGAGTGTGTCTTCAGTTAGCTGGTGTGGCACTGAGGATGCACAGGTGCACCAACTCACTACTAGACCTCTACTAGTTTCTGCAATAGATAGAACTAGCATAACTAACTATAACTCAATTGAACTTCATTATCTAATTACAACTCCAATAAACTCAATTTGGAACCCTAAAATTTAGGAATCACACTTAAATGACTCCAGATAGACTTCCAACTTGAGAATCCTATCTCAATTAAGACAATTAAACTTAACTAACTATTTACAAGTTTTTATGAGAATAGAATTTGGTTTTAATTCACAATTTAATTCAAGGAAAAAATAAATTGGAATTTATTATTGCCATTTTTAACACTCCATCTCAACAAGAATGGGATTATTAGCTACCCCGATCTTATCTCTATGAAACTCAAATTTACATCTTGACAATTCCTTTATTAAAATGTCAGCATCTTGCTCCTCTATGGGAATATACTCCAACAACATAACCTCCCTTTGCACACAATATCAAAGATGATGATACGGGATATCAATATTCTTGGACCGATCATGAAAAAATGGATTTTTAGATAGTTTGATACAACTCTCATTATCACCGTAAATCACATTTGGATCCATCTACTAACCAGATAAACCAACCAAAATCTTCCTCATCTAGATGACCTCACATGTTGCTTGACTAGCAACCGTGTACTCAGCCTCTACTGAACTGTGTGTAACCAATCTCTATTTCTTATTGCACCAAGAAACAATTGTTGGCCCAATACTAAAGATTCCTCCTCATGTGCTCTTCCTATCGGATGGACTCTCCGTCCAATCTGTATCGGTGAATCATTGAAGCCTCACTCCCTCTATCTATATGTACTGAGTAGTGCCTCTAAGGTATCTCAACAGATGCTTGGATGCCTTCCAATACAGTTTGGTAGGCCTAACCATCGCATGACTATGTTGTTTAACTACATAGGATATGTCCACTCATTTTTTCACCAAATATATGAATGAACCCACAAGATTCTTGTAAACAATAGCTTCTACTACTTCACCAGAAGTAGTATCCTCCTTCCACCAATTACCTACTATAACTGTCTCCATGGGTTTACTTCACTCCATGTGAACCTCCTGAGTATCTCATTGGCATACTTTCCTTGAGATTCAAATAGTTACCCACCACCTTGTTATACTTCCATGTGAAAAAAGTAGTGTGTGAGCCTCAAGTTCTTCATTTCCAACTCTCTTGTAAGATCCTTTTTGCAAGATGTGATCAACTTATCATCAAATGTCAGAATCAAATCATTGACTTCCAAAATAAATCAACAATTTACCTTCCACCACAATATGGTATAGGTTCACATTTTCTTCACTTTTGGTGAACCCCAACCTGGTTAAGTAGCTATCGACCTTGGTACCAAGCACGTGTAATTTCTTCAGACCATACAAAACTTGCTTGAGTTAGCACGCATGTGGCTCATGGTCAAAGGTCTAAAAACCTTCAAGCTAGTCAATATACACCTCTTCCTCAACCATGCCATTAAGGAAGGTTGTATTTACATGCATCTGATGTACCTTCCAACCCATCTACCCTCACAATGCCAAGACCTTATGTTTTTGGGGATTGATAGAGGATTTTCTCAAGAAGAGGACTTATGTTTCTCCACACTACCACCCGCTGCTTGTTTTACCTTGTAAAGCCATCAAGAACTCAACATTGACTTGTTTGACTGTCTTGGGACCACATCCCAAACACTGTTATGAAAAATGGAGTCATACTCCTCCACCATGGCATCAACCCAAACCAGTTGCTGCACTACCTCCTCAAAAGAAGTGTACCTCTCAGGTGACCTTCTCTACCTGCGTTGTGATGTGGTTGCTATCAAATTCTCTCTCACATAATGAGATAACCTATCAACCTCTATGGTGCGCTTTCTCCCATATTTGGGAGACTCTACCTAAATGGATGTCTCCATTGCTGAATCCTATGCATGTGGTAATGCCACATTAGTCTAAGGTTGCTCCTTAGGAGCTAAAATATCTACAACTACATGTAGTTGTAGCACCCTCTCAAGAGAAACTCACATGGCCTTCTCCTCATCGAATTTTACATCCCTGCGAACCACTTTCATTATGATGGTTAGTAGGGACACCCGATAGTTGTGAGTGGTATCAATGTACCCCACAAATATCTCCAACTCTACTGTCATCTCAAGCTTCTTCCATGCATCGTTGGTCACATGGAAATATATCGATGACCCAAAAATCCTAAAGTGACCCACATCTGGTCTCTTCCCTAAGAAAGCCTCCTCTGGTGTACTCATCCAAAGAATTCGATGAGGGCTTCTATTCTGCAAATCATCATAAAATGGCATGTTTTAGCATGTTTATTTATGTTTAGGAGATCCAATAAGGTTAATTTCTGGGAGTATAAGCATCATAAAATAATGGAGCAAATTGCATGTTGTAGATTAAAATAAATATATATTTTACGCTAAAAATAGTTGAACTTGGAGATAGTTGTACTTGCCAAGGTCAACTATGGAAGGGCATGCCACCATGAAGTTATCCTTTGATCCCATCACGTGTAAACATTATTACTTAATTATTCTAATGATTTTTTGTATTGGATGGACAAGGTATGCATTAGATCGTATGTAGGATTTCAGATGGGTCTTCATTTAGGGATTCGTATCCCTATACGGGGTCCTAGTCCTTTAGAGGGCCACATTGGACCTTCTAGTGTGAGCATTTAGAGCCATGCGTCTCCACCATAGAAAATATTACTTCATCGATGTCTAACATTGTTCATTTATTTCTTGTGTGCCACATTATGTATGAGGATGATGTAGCTAGTCCATCATGGCTATTTGGATCTACCATTGTACCATACACTTGGCAGAGGTTCTAGGATGTCTTCTGATTCAAATGGAGGGTTTATGTAATCACCCCATCACTTAAAGATGTTTAATAGACATATTTAATCCATTTGGAGACCCATGAGGTGTCTTTGTTCCCCCATGCCCAAATGGGAGCACCACGGGTTTTGGATTTGATAACAAGAGGCCAACCCCTTGTCCACTATGTTTGGAGTCCTTTTCTTCATTATGGAACATCTTGGAATTCATTAGGACTCCTCAAATTCCCAACGACCCAATTTAATGATCATTCGACCATCTTGAGAGGCTTATTCATCTGTTATTCAGCTATTTGGTGGGATTCTCACCAAAAGTATTTGTTATTTTGCACATTATTTTATTCTAGGGGCTAAATTAAGCCAAAATAAGCTAAATAAAATTCATTAGACAATGTATAAATAGATGATGATTTGATTCATTCTCTCATCATCACTTGGATTGGTCATATTCTCTTGTGGGATTGTCGATATTCTCTTTGGAAGACCAATTTGGATGGATGGATAAATTTTGATGTTTTGATATATCCATTTTTGTCTTGCAGCTTATATACTGGCATATGGTGATGATTGTATATACTTGTTCTCATATGTAAGTGCTATTTTAGTGCGATTTTTTTCATTTTTTCTATGCCACATAAATGATGCTAGGATTTTCATTATACTAGGGTGAAATTTTGTTGCTTCTCTTGGATGAAAGGGTATATATTTGTCTTTTATTAGTGTTGCGTCATGTTATGGGACATGTTTGAATAAGTGAATGTTCCTAGATATATTTCCTTGAAATTTATCTAAACAAGTGATCACATATTTCACAATTAACTATAAAGACCTTGAAGTATTTTTCCTAGCGCTCTAATTGTCATGCAAAATTGTTCTAGAGGCCTCCTTGACTTAACGAAACCATCCTAATCATTTGGAATATTCTTGAATTCATTTATACCAAAGGAATAGGCATTATTCTTCTATAGGTGATTATCATAAATCATACACTATATCACCTCTGTTGGAAATAATACTGAGAGTGGGGTGAATCAGTATTATCATATCAATAATTTTATTTCCCAAACATATTTATATACTCTGCTTCAGTGAAGTGAAATAGTGTGTAGACGCAACTATGATTATAGAAACCAACGTATATCCAAAGAAATTTTGATTTAGAAAATTTATTATGTGTTGATCTTAAACCAGTGCATTAGTGACATATTACACAGTGCAGTAAAAATAGATTAAAGCATCACACATAAGCAACACACATGAATACCAAGATTTAAGGTAGAAACCTAATGTGGGTGAAAACCACATGCTGTTGTCATCTCTGTCTTCTTTTCATAAGAAGTAAATTTGTTTACAATCTTGTACTGGCACAAAACTCATACCAGTACGCAGGCACCCACCTGCAGAACGCTACAATCTTCTCTCATTTTCTAACCTCTACTGGAAGGGAGCTACAACCCCCTAGCTCTTGTACTGTCCAGTTTGTTTACTAGTACATAGGTGCTCACCTAAAGAAGGCTACAACCTTCTTTCTTCCTCCAGGGACCACGTTTCATGAATTTGCAGACTGGATACTCCTGGAACACAACACCACAATCTGAAGGCCATGTTTCATCCAATTTTCATACTGGACCCATCAACAACTTTTAAACTTAAACTGCATCAACCAACATTCAGCTATTCTGAACAATTAGATCACTGACACCAGAACACTATCCTGAAGCTAGAAACCTGCATCATCATTCAGAACCAGTTGAAACCATACATCAAACTGTATACGCTACTTGGTTGAACCCAAACTACGTGTATACGCTACTTCCATTAATCAAACCTATGTATACCTTTAAAACTATTGAAAAAATAAACTTTTGACTCAATTTTGTACCAACTAGCAATATACTGAACATCTACTATCAACTTATAGAGCTTTACACAAGAAGCAATAGAGATCACTTCTACAATGAATCAATCAAATATCAAACACCTTATTCATTCAGTTTTACATTCAGATCTAACAAGACTCCATTAACAGACAACAAAAAAACATCAACACTAATATGATAGATCAGTGATCCTTGAACATCAAGATTTTCTTTTGCATACACTACTCGGAAGAGCCGAACCACCGTGTATATGCACCTTCACCAAATAAAACCAGTGTACAAATATGCAAATACTTACTTCATAACTTCATTACACTTCTGGACTTCAGACAAACCCGGATCATGATATTTAAAGAATAAAATAGGTGTATGTAATCATGTCTAGCCCAATATGAGATCATTCAATAATAAGTCATTTCAAGTCTCATGATCCTGATCCAATATTGAATTCAAGGTGAAAAAACTATTTCAGATCAAATCACAATCGTAGTCCTTGCAACATAAAGTATACTTCATATAGAAATATTCCATAGAAACCCATACACTTGCACATAACACCTCATCAAATATTCATTACTTCAATGCTTAGCCCTCAATCTTCTCCACCTTATATACTTAGATGCTTTGTCAATACCTTGGACGAAAACCACTTAGGACCAAAACCTTGGACCGAATACCTAGGTTCAATACCACAGACCAAATACCTAGGGTTAATACCACATACCAAATACCTCGAACCAAAACCTTGGTTTTCCAACTTGTACGCGCTTTTCTTCCTGTGGGAGTGTGTGTATACGTATACACTCATTTTTTTCTGTGGACTAGCGTGTATAAGTTCTTTTGACTAAGTGGACCTACATATACTTCTTAGATTGCTTTTCATCATCCTTTTCCTTTACCTTCTTTATTCTGATAAGTAGACCTTAGTTCCATGTTCCTGTTCTTCTGTACCACTGCCTTGTTACCTCTAAATATACTTGTTATATTCTGAGTTGCATTTTACCAAAATTGAATTGACTTGTGAGTGAGATTTCATCAAGGACAACAATTGTATCATAATACCAAAAATTTTCCCCCGTTGGACTTGAAGGCAAACATGATGGTGTTGATTACTACAAGTTTTATAGACTGTTAGAGATAACATGCAACACCAAAATAGTGTCCCTATTTGACATCAAGGGAAAAGGGCGGACCAAGTAAATTTCCTCCTTTGATATACATTATGATTTCCATGCTCCCCCTGAGTACTGTAGGTTTTAACCCCGTACAAAAATTACCTGCATATGAATTCTAAAACACATAAAACAAACAATGCGAGATCATAACACATAAGACACATATACACAGATATTTTCCCCTAGATCCCAAAACCGGGACTACCGGCTTGATTTTTCATTATGTTCCTTTAAATGTTACAATACATATTTATACATGCCAAAGCATCCAATGCCATGGACCGAAAAACCAGCGCATCCAATACCATGGACCGAAAACAATCGCATCCAAAAAACATGTGAGAAAATCATGCACCAAGAGAACTTCTCAGAGCTCAAAAATTTTGTCAATGCATCTGCTGTATTCTTCAAAGTGTCCAGCTTTACCAGCAACACCTTTTTCTCTTCTATCATATTCCCCACAATGTGATACTGAACATCAATGTGCTTTGTTTTTGAATGATATGCAAGGTTCTTTGCCAAGAAAATTGCACTTTGGCTGTCACAGTCTATCCTTATAGCTTCCTGTACTAACCCCATACTTGAATACAATCTCTGCAACCAAACTAATTCCTTGCTTGCATCAGTGGCTACCATGTATTCTGCCTCTGTAGTTGATAGTGCCACTACAAATTATTTCTTACTCACCCAACTGACTGCACCTCCAAATAGGTTAAACACATATCCACTTGAAGATCTTCTCTGCTCCAGATCTCTAGCCTAATCTGCATCAAAAAATTAATGAATATCCAACACTCTGTCCAATCTTGGTCTTCTTTGGTAGCACAAACCATAAACACTAGTGCCACGCAAATACCTGATAACTCACTTCACTGCTGTCCAATGCTCCTTTCTTGGTTTTTACACAAACCTGCTCAATACTCCCACTACATGTGCAATTTCTAGTCTAGTACAAACCATTACATAAATCAGGCTACCGACTGCACTTGCATATGGAGCACGGGACATGTCCTCTTCCTCTTCTTATGTCTTGGGACATTGTTCAATAGATAACCTCACACCTATAGGAATAGGAACCTTTACCAGTTTACTATCTCGGATATTAAACCTCCACAATATTGTCTCGACATACTTCCTCTGCTTTAACTAGAGCTTCCTCTTTGCCCGATCTCTTTTAATTTCCATGCCCAAAATATAGTTTGCAGCACCAAGAGGTTCTTTCATGTCGAATTTTGGAGGGGACAATTGGGTCTTCAAATCCTGGGATAATTTCTTTGTCATTTCCAACCAGCAACATATCATCCACATTCAAGGACTAGATAAACTTAACACGGTCACCAATTAATTTAAAATACACACAGTGATCTGATTTTCTTTCTGGTGACCACAGTCCCACTATAAATGTATCAAATTTCTGATTACCACATCCTTGGTGACTGTTTTAACCCATAGAGAGACTTCTTTAACTTGCATACTAGTTATTTCTTACCCTTCACTACAAAGCCTTTAGGTTGTTTCATGTAGATTTCCTCCTCCAGATCCCCATGAAGAAATGTTGTCTTTACATCCATCTATTCTAACTCAAGATCAAAAGCAACAGAAATAGATAAAAGTAATCTAATAGAAGTTGTTATGGCAACAGGAGAAAAATATAACCAAAATCAATTCTTGGCACCAGGGAATAACCTTTTGCTACCAACCGAGCTTTATATTTCTCCTTTTTTCATTCTGCATTTGTCTCCTTTTTGAACACCCATTTGCTGCCAATGGGTTTCCTTCCAGCCGCAACTCCACCAGATCCCAAGCCTCATTTTTGTGCAAAGATGTCATTTCATCAACCATGGCCTCTTTCCAGAGTATTCCATCCTCTAAATCCACCACTTCCTTAGCAGTTCTAGGATCATCGTCAGTAATAGATAAAGCAAAATTTCAATAGAAAATAGATGGACTATACCTTTCAGGCCACCTTATTTCTCGAACTGATCTTCTCATAGCCGAAGTTTATGGCTCTTTATCTTCTGATTCCTCCTCTACTCTAGAGTCTAATTCTTCCTCCTTTAGCTCAAGCTCTATCTTCTCAGATTCCTTTCATTAGACTTAATGTTTAATAACATCTTTCACCTCTTTGAACACCACATCTTGGTTGTACACAACCTTCCATGTGACTAGGTTCCAAAGCTTATAACCCTTTAAACCATCCTTATACCAAATCAAGATGCACTTTTCAGATTTACTATCCAACTTGGTTCGTTTCTCCTTTGGAACATGTACATATGCATCACATCCAAATACCCTCAGGTGTGAAAGACAGGGTTTCTTACCAGTCCATACCTCTTGTGGAGTCTTATCATCCAATGCTAATGAAGGTGACTTGTTAACCAGGTAATATGCAGTATCCGCTGCCTCTGCCCAGAATTCCTGTCCTAACTTAGCACCACTGAGCATGCTTCTTGCCCTTTCCATCAACGTCTTGTTCATTCTTTCTACAACTCCATTTTGTTGAGGTGTATATGGAGTAGTTTTCTACCCTGATATACCACACTTCTTAAAGAATTCTTCAAATTCCTTGTTGCAAAACTCTCCACCATTATCTGTCCTCAGCGCCTTTATCTTCTTCTCTATATGATTTTCCACGAGAGCCTTAAATTATTTAAACCTGTCAAAGACTTCAAATTTCTTCTTAAGGAAATATATCCATGTATTCCTCGAGAAGTCATCTATAAATGATACATAGTACATAGACTTACCCAGTGATGGAACCTTCACAGGTCCAAACACATCACTGTGCACAAGCTCTAATATCTGTTTCACCCTCTCACTACCAGAAGGGAAACTCACCCGATTATGCTTCCCATATACACAATTTTCACAAAAATCAAAATCTAGAGAGCTATTACTCATACCTTCTACCATACCTTTATCATGAAGTATCTGAAGGCCCTTTTCTCCAATATGTCCAAGCCTGTGATGCCATAGCATGGTCTTCTTTCCAGAGACCACTAGATTTTTTGCTCCACTTTTAGGAATCACAGAACTATTACACCCATAAATAATAGTGCTACCTTGCAGCTTGTACAGAGTCCCAATCTGAACTCCACGGATCAATACCAGTGTTCCCCAAACCATCTTGTAGGTATATTTCTCGAACACTATTTTTACACCTACATCATCCAACTTGCTTATAGAAATTAGATTTCTAGTCAATGCAGGAATATGCAAAACTCCTGGAAGTGTTCTAACCCTTCCACCTTGCAACTTCAACTTTACTTTTCTGCGACCAATGATTCTAGTGTTCCTATCATCCCCTAAGAAGACATCACCACCATCGTATTTTTCATACTCGCAGAACCATTGTCTATGGGGAGTGAAGTGAAAGAATGCACCTGAGTTAATCAACCATCCCTTGTGATCTACATGTGTACTTGAAGAAGCCAAGTACACATCCCCACCTTCGTCTGAAGTGGTTTTCACCTCTACAGAAGGAGCATCATCAGATACCTTTCCTCTATAATGAGCTTTAGATTTACAGTCCCTTTTGTAGTGCCCTTCCTTTCCGCATTTCCAGCACACCGCCTTTACTCGTTTTCCTGGAGATTTAGATCTCCCAATCAATGAGTTATTTTTGTTTCTGTTCTGGGTTAGCCCTTGTACAGACAAGGAATCACCATTTTGTCTCTCCATATTTTTCCATCTCTTCTCGTCTGTCAGCAAGGATGATACTATTTCATCAAAATGTAAGGCATTTGCATTGCTACCTATTGCAATAACCAAACTATCCCATGATTCTGGTAGAGAACACAACAAACTAATGCATTTATCTTCATATGAAATTTTAATATCAACAAATGCTAACTGACTTACCACAGTATTAAATGCATTCAGATGCTCTATCACCGAGTCTCCATCTTTCATCCTCAAGTTATATAGATTTTTCTGCAGGAACAGTTTATTCACCAGAGACTTAGATTGGTACGAAGTCCCTGACTTGTCCCACAAAGCCATTGTCGTAGCTTCCCTTGATACATTTAGCAATACTGAATCTAAGACACACAATCGTATTGTGCCCTTTGCCTTCCGATCCAACTTCTTCCATTCTTCATCGGACACTCCCGTTGGTTTAGTACCTGGATCTACCATGATCCACTAGTCTTTATCCACCAACAGATCCTCTATCTTAAGTTTCCACAACTCAAAACTCTAACCATTAAATTTCTTGATCTCTATATTTCAACTGCTCTTCATCTTCTTTCACCAGTAGAATCGATCTCATAGATCACCCACTGAACATGGTCTACCACAGGCCCAAGAGAAATCCCTCAGCAACAAAGGTGTCCCCTTGAAGCCAAAACAACTCTGATACAAAATGTAGGTTTTAACCCCATACAAAAATTACTTGCATACAAATTCTAAAACAAAGAAAATAAACAATGTGATATCATAACACATAAAACACATATACACAAAGATTTTCCCCTGGATCCCAAAACCAGGACTACTAGCTTGAGTTTTCATTATTTTCCTTTCAATGTTACAATACATATTTATCTATGTCGAAGTGTCCAATACCATGGAACAAAAGACCATTGTGTCCAAAAAACATGTGCGAAAATCATGCACAAAAGCATAAGTGGGTCCGCCCAACCTAAAATAGGGTCCAAAACCAAAATTTTCCAGGGCGTTGTTGCAGACCCCATAAAGTGGTGTTACAGGTGCCCTTCAAACCCCCTGTTAACTACGTGGAAAGAATATAACACAACCCAACAAGTACATGCCAACTCTGTAGAGATATGAATCAAAAGAATAATATGACTCTATACTCAACTATGTGAGTTTGACCTTCCTATCATCAATGACTCATACATACATCAATCTCCCAATCAAATGCGGATATACCAAATTTGAATCATCCACCCAACCAAGTGGGGATAAATCAATTGCTTATACATGATAGAAATACAATAAGTATTACATCATCCATCCCATGCAAAGTGTAAATACAAATTACGTCACTTGTCTAATAGGACTCATCCAAATATATGAGAAGTCATATCACACCCTAGAATTTTACGTGACTTAAGAAGCAAATGGTATAAATATCTGAAGCCATAGTTGGACTCACCAACCATAATGCCAACGCTGCAGAATTCGAGTGAAGGCTAATGCTCCCCCTAAACCTATGCTACCTGTGCATTGCCAACAAGTCATTCATCAAGGCATCTTTGTCAATCAGATAAAAAGTAATGAATAAAACATATCATCAGACTATAATCATCAACATCAGACAGAGAACCCATATCAAAGTCTAACCCACTGTTTTTCCTTCAAAAAAACATATGCACCTCTTCAGCCATAGAAACCCGCATGTATACACAACTATACTTCATGAAAGCCATGTATAAAGACCTTCCTCTGAAAAATTGGAATTAACAGTAGGATGATGCAGCAACTACTCCCACCTTTTGTCTGAGATATTAAAATGTTTCTTTGGACAGTGGTTTAGCGAATATATCAACAACTTGTTCTTTGGAGGGAGCATAGTCCACTTTGACCTTTTGTTCAAATGCTTGTTCTCGTAGAAAATGGTACTTGATGGGTATGTGCTTGGTCTTGGAGTGCATGACTAGATTTTCTGAAATACTGATGGCACTTGTATTATCACATAGAATGGAGATGGGTGGAGTATATGTGATCTGAATTTCTTGTAAAGTTTGCATCATCCAAAGTAGTTGTGTACAGCAAGATGCAAAAGCCACATATTCTGCTTCAACTATAGATAAAGCAATCAAACTTTGTTTCTTACTGAACCAAGATACTAACTGGGAACCCATATAGAATGCACCACCACTAGTACTCTTTCGATCATCAACACTTCCTACCCAATTTGCATTTATATATGCATGAAGAGTAAGGTCTGTATCTTTAGGATACCATAGTACAAAGTCCTCAGTTCCTTGAAGATATTTGAAAATTATTTTAACTGCCTAGAGATGTGATTCCTTTGGATTTGCTTGGAACCTTCCAAAAATTTCTGCTTCATGCATGATGTCAAGTCTGGTACCTGTTAGATAAAGAAGAATTCCAATCATAGAACTGTAAGTTGGTTGGTTTACTGTTGGTGGTTCATCATTAGAATTGTGACTACATCCTATTACCGTTGGAGTACATACTAGTTTAGAATCTTCCATTCCGTACCTTTTTAAGATCTGCTTGAGATATTTGGTTTGTGAGGTAAAGATACCATCTTTTGTTTTTTGAACTTGTAGACAAAGAAAATAAGTAAGCTCACCAAGTAAGGACATTTCAAATTCTTGTTGCATTATTGAAGCAAAATTATGACTCAAGGATTCTTCATTGCTACCAAAAATGGTATCATCAGCATAAACAACAATAATTAACAATTTATCATTTTCAATATTTGTGTATCAATTGCTATCTACAGAACCTTTTGTAAAGCCTTGTTGTTGTAGATATTTTTCAAGGTAGTAATACCAAGCCCTTGGAGCCTGTTTCAGACCACATAAAACCTTTTTGAGTCTGCATACAAGTTTTGCATTATTTCCAAGAATGAATCCTTCTGGTTGTTCAGTATAAACTTCTTCTTCTAAATCTCCATTAAGAAAGGCTAATTTTATATCCATTTGATATACTTTGAATTTTCAAAAACTAGAAAGAGCAAGAGACATCCTTATGGCTTCAAGTCTAGCAACAACTGCAAAATTTTCTTCAAATATATCCCTTCTTGTTGGGAATACCCTTTGTAAACAAGTCCTGCCTTGTTTCTAATAACTTCTCCATTTTCATTAAGCTTATTCTTAAATATCCACTTTGTCCCTATAATATTTTTATCATGAGGTCTAGGAATGATCTGATATTGAAAAAGGTATTATAGACTATGTGTAAAGCTGCCTATGTTACTTAGTACAAGGGATATAAAAGATTGTGAATAACATAAACACTCAAACAATTAGAAAATGCATTCATAACACATCAACATAACAAGATTTAATAAAGGAATTCACCAGACTTCCTCACTACGTCTCGAGTCAAAACGAGTATACACTCAACCGTACTTGGTCATTATGACCTCCAAACACCCTGGAACGGTTCACAACACACTCTGTCAACTTTATTTGTGTTATGGTATTTATATACCATGTTTAGTTAAAAACTACACTATTCACAGCATAATACATTTACATTAAAAATAGAGTATTAACCAAAGGACTCGCAGGCGCGGGGTGGACCCTGACCTTTCGTCCTTTTCTAGACACTGATATCGATATCAAATAATATAATGGCTATCATGTCTTGCTCATCAACTAATCCAAATGTTCCGCACTGTTGATCTATCCCGTGGTAACCGGCGACTATTGCGTGATATCGTGCTCCGACTGGCACGTCTGATAATTCCCCAAAGGCATGCGAGAAAGTTGTTTTGGGATGCTACGTGTCGACCGCTGAGTGGAATCGTATAGTTTTCTAAAAAATGTTTCCTACCTTGAAGTCACATGATAAACCACTTACCGCTTCTATACTAGAACTCAATGGAGTTTAACTTCATTTGCATAATTTCATGGTATGAACCAAGCTTAGACTACCATATCAGCTTCTGGGCTTACATCATCAAGAACCTGTGACACTTTCCTAAGTTGCCACAAGTCTTGCTAATGTAGGCATTGACGTTTTGCCCTAAATAATTAATTGGCTCTAATTTCTTCATCCGAACTTAGATTTACACAGTATTTACATCGTTGCCTTTGTATTAATGAGCACTTCAGCATGATTCCACTTTCACCTGTATTTGAAGACTTTTGATCTGGAGGCTTTACTAAATTGATTTTGGATCACTCCTCCCCATTGGAAGCTTCTGGTCCACCAAAAGTTGGTTTTAGCTATCGAGTAAGTGAGGATAAAGTTCCTTCACTTTTCCAATCTCTATCCATCGTGCTTTACTTTGATTTGTACATTTGGGTCCAACTCGAAGATACTCAATGTTCCCCCGTCGTGAAGTTCTTATCCTTTTGACAAGAATTGTGTCCTCCTGTAACTCATTGAGATACTTGGGCAACATATCCTCAATGGAAGGTAGCTAACCTTTCTCTTTGGGATGTTCAATCAATGAAGGTTCATACAACTGGATGAAATGAAGGTTCTATCTGTGGATGAAATGATGTGATCTTCTTTAACTTTGTGTCCATTAACTACCATAGACTTGACCAAAATTTCCCAACAAATCGAGAATCTCTATCAGATACAATAGAAGTGGGTAACCCAAAATGAAACCATATATTTTGAAAGAACAACTTTGCAGTTTGTTCAGCTATGACCTATTTGTTACATGCTATCAAAATACACATCTTACTGAACCTATCCACAACTAAATACAAATAATCATGAACCTTTCTAGACTTTGGCAATCCCCCAACAAAATCCATGGAAATACTTTGCCAAGGATGAGAAGGAATTGGAAGTGGAGTATAGAAGCCTAATTTTCCACTACTTGGCTTGTTCGTAGCACACATAGTAGATCCTTTAATATATCTAGAAATTGTCGCATCCATTCATGGCCAATAACAGAACCTTTGTAATTGTGAAACTGTTTTACTTACACCAAAATGACCTGATATGAGAGAAATATGTGCTTCTCTAATTATGTTAACTCTTTTAGTTTGTGGAATGCATAACTTTCCCAAATGATATAAGAGTTTCTCCTTTATGTAATAATCCAATTCTTCTACCTGGTTTCCATGACTTAAAATTTCATATACATCCTTAAAATCTATGGCTTGAGCATATTTTTCAATGTAACTTTCATGAATTACTAAATTATTCTTAAGTATTGTTGATGCATTTCTAATTGGTCTTGATAACATGTATGCAATCTTATTATGCATGTCATTCTTATATCTGATAACAAGATGAAATTTCTATAGGAAACCCATCCACCTGTAATGTCTCGATTCTTGCAATTTAGTTTGTGAGTGTAAATATTGAAATATTTGATGATCTATGTGTATTATTGTTTCTTTCCCCATTATGTAATGTTTCCACCTTTTAACACTCTGAACTAATGTATACAATTATTTATCATATGTAGGATAGTTAACTACTATTGATGTAAATGTTTCAAAATGAAAGCATACAGGCTTACTGTGCTGCATCAACACTGCCCCATGGCATATTCACTTCCATCTGTCTCAATCTCAAATGGATGTTGAAGATCTGGCAGTGCTAGTACTGGCACTGTACTGATCCTTTATTTCAATGTGGCGAAGGATTTTTGTTATTCTCCTCCCCACTGAACACCTATTTCACACTTGTTAAAGCATTTAAAGGAGTTGAAATCAAAGAAAGGTTAGCAATAAACTTTCTCCAATGTTGCGTTGCTCCTAAGAAACTTCTAACTTCTATAGCAGTATTGGGTTTAGGCTAGTTTACAATGACTTCAACCTCAGAGGGATCTATCTTCAATTCACCACCCCCTACAATATAACCCAAATAATTCAAAGATGTTCTGCCAAATTCACATTTTGGTAGTTTCACATAGAGATTTTATCTTTTTAACACTTCTAAAATTTGCTTTACATGCTTTACATGTTCATCCCATGTCTTACTAAAAACAAGAGTATCATCTAAATAGACTATTATGAAATCATCAATAAATGGTCTAAATACATAATTCATGACTTGCATAAAATGTAACACGAGCGTTAGTTATGAAAAAAGGCATAACCAACCATTCATAATGTCCTTGCTTCGTCTTCAAAGAAGTTTTCCATACATCCTATTCTGCAACTCTGATCTAATGGCATCCACTTCACAAGTCTAATTTAGAGAAGTAAACTACATCTTTTAACTGATCTAATAAATCATCAATACGAGGAAGAGGATAACGATTCTTTATTGTGATTTTATTTAGTGCTCTAAAATCAATGCAAATTCTCCACGAACCATCTTTCTTTCACACCAACACAATAGGTGATCCACATGGTGATGTTCTTGGTTGAATAAACCATTTATCGAGCAACTCCTGTACCTTCTTCTTTATCTTTGCATTCTCTAGAGCTGATAACCTATACATTCCAATGTTAGGTAGTGGAGCATCTTGCTGTAAATAAATCTCATGTTCCATCTCTCGCTTGGGTGGAAGCCGTTTAGGCTCTTGAAATAGAATATCATAATCAGAAACAACTTTAATTAGATTTGCTTTCTATTTAGGATTACAACCTTGGAATGCATCGGAATTATCAAGATCCTTTTCTTTTACAATCATAAGCAAAAATTGTTTACTTGGATTTACAATTCTTTTCATCTATCCTGAATTTATGAGAGAGAAGTTATCTTTGAGTTTATGAGCCCTTACAATATATTCAATCCCATCCTTAGTGAGTTCATACTTATTTTCAGCTTGATAGAAGATATCTTTTCTATCGTACAAGTATGGACTTCCTAATGCAATTCTAGATATGTCCAATGAGACTATGTCTATGTTGGGTTGTGTTATATTCTTTCCACGTAGTTAACAAGGGGTTTGAAGGGCACCCATAACCCCACTTTGTGGGGTCCCTATGTTAGGTTGGATGGACCCACCTATCGTTTTGTGCATCATTTTTGCACATGTTTTTTGGACACGATGATTTTTGGTCCATGGTATTGGACGTGATGGTTTTCGGAAAATGGTATTGGATGTGATAGTTTTTCAGTCCATGGTATTGGATGCTTCGGCATGTATAAATATGTATTGTAACATTGAAAGGAACATAATGAAAAATCAAGCTGGTAGTCCCGGTTTTGGAATGTAGGGGAAAATCTCTGTGTATATTTGTTTTATATGTTATGATCTCACATTGTTTATTTTTTGTGTTTTAGAATTCGTATGCAGGTAATTTTTGTACGAAGTTAAAACCTACAGTCTAACTCAACCTCATCTACAAACATTGATCCAATAGAAAAATGAAGTGTACATTGTTTCGTAACTTGTAGTTTTGCTTTATCACACACCCGACCTAATGGATATGGCTTTTTATGAGGTTCTGTTTCTAGACACAACTTGTTTACAATTGTTTCAGAAATCAAATTTACTTGTGACCCACTATCAAATAAAGTACCAATTTTAATGTGCTTGGAAATCACTCTAATATGAAATTTCTCATTTCTTTTCCTCTCATAACTTTCATTATCAATAGAATGTGAAAAATTACTTGTAGATGATTCAGGATCTTTACCTTTTATACCTGTAGCTGTAATTGTTGTCTTGTCACCTGAGTTTGATCCCAAGTCCTTTTGAATAGCAGCAATATTCTTTTTATCTTTACTCCTAAACTTCTTAGGCTTCAATTCTAGATGCAAAGACTAGCAGTGTGCCTCATCATGTCCTTCCTTCTTACAATGAGTGCATGAAGGTTTATCCTTCTTCACAGTGTTTGTTTTCCTCTCCTTCCACTTTAGTTTCTTCTTGCCTTTATTCTCTCTTTCAGTAGATTTGGATGATTTGCCAACATCTAGGGTTACATTTTTACCTCTAGCCTATTAATGACTTTCTTGAACTGATACATCATCTAAGCTAGTTGGATTAAACATAAGTATAGTATGCTTCAAATAACTATGAAGACCACCTATGTATTTTAACAATGTCTCTCATGAGTCCAATGATATGCCTAATGTTAAAGCTCTCTTATGAAATTCTTGAGTATAAGTTTGAACACTTTGACCTTTTAGTTGACGTAGTGTTTTCCAACTCAACATTTCTTGTTACCTATAAGCCAAAGGATAAAATTTCTTTCTAATGGTAGAAACAAATCCATTCCAAGTTGAAATTAGTTTACCATGCTTTTGGAGATCTTCTTATGTCTTGCCTTCCCACCACACAAGCGCGGTTCCTCCAAGTCGAAGGCTAGCTAGTTGAATCTTTTTCTTTTCTAAATCAACTTTCTGCACCCTAAAATATACATCAATTTTCCTTATCCAATTATCAAGATTTTCAGCATTAAGTTATCCATCATAAATTGGCAAATCACTTTTTTCATCTAATTTGATCAAACAGGATTTATTTATCTTCTTCTTAGAAGAACTAGTTTTATGAGAAGTAGACGATGATGACGACGATGATGGTGATGATGGAGGAGATGGTGGAGGTTGCATTCCTCCTTTTCCTTTCTCTTCTTTATCTGGAGGGACAGAAAGAAAAGGTTCCTCTGCTCCTTTGTTTGGTCTAGGTGATGAAGTACCTTCAAATTTTCCCTTTTTAAACTCATGATACATCTCTTCCACCATTGCACGTATCGTCATGAAACTATCCAAGAACTGGGATTCTCACCGAAGTGGAGTTTCATCTTCCATCCCTCTTTTTGAAAATACTTTCCAATCTCTGGATTCACCTCAACAAGTTCACCTTCACCTCATCCGAGCCTCAACCTAGTAAGTATTCAAATCTCCACACAAACTTGTCAAACCTTAAAAGCCATACTACTCTGATACCACTTGATCTGATATTGAAAAAGGTATTGTAGACTATGTGTGAATTTTCCTATGTTACATAGTGAAACAAATCGAAAATATTGTGAATAACATAAACACTTAAACAATTAGAAAACACATTCATAACACATCAACACAACAAGATTTAATAAAGGAGTTCACTAGACTTCCTTGCTACATCTCCTAGTCCTTTCACTTCCAGTGTTGACATCTTAGTTATGTCTTCAAATAGTTTTTACAGGTGTGAGCGTAGGAATAGAGTCTCAAACACGAAAATGGATCTCACTGCTCTGTTCATCTCAAATATTCGAGTCAAAACGAGTGTACACTCAACCGTGCTTGGTCACTATGTCCTCTAGACCCCCTCGAATGGTTGACAATGCATTGTTTCAACTTCCTCTGTGTCATGGTATTTATATACCATGTTTAGTTACAAAATATGCTAATTAAGGCATAATACATTTGCATTAAAAATAGAGTATTAACCAAAGGACCGACTGGGGGTGGACCCCGAATGTTCGACCTTTTCTCAACGCTAAACTTGAGATCAAACAATCTGATGGCTATCACATCCCACTCATCAACTAATCTAGACATTCCTCACCATTGATATGTCCTATGGGATGCAACAGTTGTCATGCGATCTCGCGTTCCAACTAGCAAGTTTGGTAATTCTATGAAGGCACGCCAGAAACCAGTTTCGGGGTGCTACGTGTCGACCGTTGAGTAAAATTGCATAGATTTTTTAAAAACCATTTTCTACCTTGAAGGCATGTGATAAACCACTTATCACTTCCCTACCGAAACTCAAAGTATCTTAACTCATTTTGCATAATTTTGTCGCATCTCTTTTCTAGGATAACCTACTTGCATGTTTCGAAGTGATATGCATCGATCTCCTTTGATCAGACGATCTCCACTCTTGTTCATTGATCCCATCACCTATGGTGCGAACTAATCGCAGACTGCCACATCACCTTCTATGTTACCATCATCAGGAACCTGTGACTCTTTCTAGGGTTGCCACACGTCTTACTAACATAATTATTGACTTTTTGGCCTAAATATTTAATTGGCTAGGATTTACACACTATTTAAACTGTTTGCTTCATATTAATGAGTACTTCAACAAGATTCCAGTTTCACCTATATTTGAAGACTTTTGATCTGGAGGATTTGTTGAATCCATTTTGGATCAAGGAACTAACTCCCATGTATCATTCTTCTCAATTTGATCTAATTCTTCATCCATGTGCTTGACCCAACATTCATATTTGCGAGGTTCATTTACATTTTGAGGTTCCGTGGAGGATAGAAATGCTAGATAATTTGAGTTCTTCTAAGAGTTCTTCTTGTCTATACTCCATACCCTTTCTCTCCTAGAATTTGAGATTCTGGATGATTTTGTTGAACATACCTGGACGAAGTCTTTTCCCTATCTGTTGTATCTTCTTATGGTGCTTTATTGGTTTCTTCTTTAATATCATTTTGATTTGATGCAGGAAATTAATCCCCATCTTCCTCATTGTCACATTCCTCTATTTATTTCATCTATTCTGGATTTTTTCATGATTCATCAACTACAACATAAATGCTTTCAACAATTTTCCAAAGACTTTTATGATAACATTTGTATCCTTTACTTCTAGACGAATAACCAAGAAGAATACCTTCGTCTGCTCTAGGTTCAAACTTACCAAGTTTTTCATCTGTCCTTTTGATAAAACATTTGCTTCCAAAAACTTTAAAGTATTTTAGACGAGAAGGCTTACCATACCAAATTGCATGTGGAGTTTGAGTGCTATTCACCCAAAATTTTACTTTGTTGAGAATAGTCACGGTAGCAAATGCAGCTTCACCCAAGAAGGTTGCAAGAGTTTGAGATTCATCCATCATATCTTGAGTCATTTGTTAAACTGTTATGTTCATCATTTCTACTACACCATTTCTCTGAGCAGTTCTTGTGGTGGATAATTTCCTTTTTATTCCATGTTGCTTACAAAAGTCAAAAAATTCATCCGATATGAATTCTCCCCGTCGATTAGATTTGAGACATTTGATTTTCGATCTGATTCATTTTCAACCAAATATTTGAAGGCTTTAAACTTTTCAAATGATTCATCTTTATTCTTTAGAAGACCTATTCTAGAAAAGTCATCAATAAAAAAATAAACTATTCTTCTCCACGAGGTGACTTTTTCCTTGTTGGTCCACATAAATCTGGATGGATAAGTTCAAGAGGCTTACTTGCTAACCCTTCCTTTTCAATGAAGTGAAATCTATTTTTCTTACCGATTTGACATGGTTTGCATATGGTATTTTTTGGGATGTTGATATCTAGAAGTTCTTGAACTGGCTTGAGCCTACATGATTTTCTTATCTGACAAAAGCTTAGATGTTCCAATCTTGTATGCCACAGTGTGTTTTCATCTGTTTTCCTTAGATAGCATTGTTGTTGTCCTTCTTTGAGTATATATAAGTTGTTTGGAGTTCTTTTAACTTTTAACACAGCCTTTCCTGTATCAAGCTCATGAAGAACACATCCATTTGATCGAAACACAACTTCATTTGCTTGTTCACACATTTGACTAACACTCAACATGTTATGATTTAAACAATATATATACATAACATTTCCAGCTTTAACCTTTTCTTTCAAGAAAATAGAACCTTTACCTTTAAGGACAGTTGGAATGTTATTTCCAAATGAGACATTCTTTTCTTTTTCTAACGAATTATATGAGTGAAGTTTCTCTTTATCACCTACCATGTGATTGGAGCATCCACTGTCGATGTACCACTAAATTTCTTGTCCTTCTGCATACAAGGCTATACCAAAACTTTCTGACTGAGATTCCTTCCTTCTCCATATCTTAGGATTTGATGGCATTTTCTCATTTGGACGAAATTTTCTCCTTCATTCAGATTATTCATGACCAAAGTTGTTACAAAACTAGCATTCCATTTAATTTTCGAGAGGAGAAAAGTAATTATAGGAACTTTTCTTGACTCTTGTTACACTTCTTTGATTTCATGCTTCTCTAGTCATGATGGTTTTGTAAGCAGCACATTGAGTAGACTTGTGCCCAAAGGTATGACATGAAAAACATTACCCATTTAATAAGTTTCTACGACCATTGAATCTTTTGACATTATTTAGTTATTGGTTGCGGCTTTTATTGATATTCATCCTTGGATTAAATTGAGTATGATTTACCTGATAATTAGGTTTAGGCTTTTGTTGATGATTGACAGACTGTTCACTGATCTTTGCTGCATCAAGATAACTTCTCGTGGAGGTAGATGGCTTCTCTGATTGAGGTGGTTCTTCAGTACATCCAAGACCTATCTTTATCAGAGGAGAACACTAAACCTTGATAATTTAATTTAAAGTTTCTGATCCTTTAGCAAATCTTAAATTGAGATATTTTGTCTTCCCAAAATATTTTCTTAGACCCACAATTTCGCATTCTAGATTTTCATAGTGTTTTTCTCTTTCAGCAAGTCGGTGTGTCAAAGTATCTATGATCATATTCTTTTGTTCTAAACAAATTTTGAGTTTAGTGATTTATTCATGAAAGTCTTCCTCTTCTAATGCATCCAGAAGATCATCATTTTCATAAGCCATGAGAAGTCTATAATCTTGTTCAGTTTCATCTTCATCACTATTAGATAAACCATCACTATCTTCATGCATATAGTAACTCCTATTCACAACCTGTTTCCTATTGCCTTTTTCATATTCCTACCCTTTTTTATATTTATCTTTATGAGGAAATTTGGGAGCATAATGACCGAATCTACCACAAGCAACGAATTTGAAAGGTAACTTATCTATGAACCTTCCATAACCCCGTTGAAGATTCTTGACCAAATTTACCTCATCTTCTTCTTCAGAAATGTGTCCTGATTCATTGTTCTCATCCATTTATTTTCACTTTGCTGATGCTTTAAAAGTGGCTTCTCTTATATCTGATGGACCTCCTTTTCTCATTTCAAAGGCAGTTAGGATTACATGAAGTTGAATCAAATTGTTAATTTGAAGATTATGTTTTTCTTCTATGGCAGACACCTTTGACTCAAATTTAAAGGCAAGGATCTCAAAATTTTCTCAACTAAAGTAACGTCCTTTATTTCTTCACCCAAATTCTTCATAAAATTAACAATCTCATCTATACGTAAAAAATAATTGGTTACACTCTCATCATTATGCATTTTAAGAGTTTCATACTGAATTCTGAGAGTTTGAAGCTTAGCATGTTTTACCTAAGAGTCTTCTTCATAGCTCTAAATGATTTTGTCCCATATTTATTTGGCTATCTTGAGCTACATGACCTTGACAAATTCTGACTCTGACAGACTTCCCAGTAATGTATTGACAGCTTTCGCATTAGTTTCGTAGAACTTCTTACATGCAGCGTCTGTAGGAATTGCTATTGGAAATTGATATCCTCCTTCCATAGCTTCCAAAACATCATTTCCAAGCGATCGTAGACAGTCTCTGGTTCTTATTTTCCAATGTACTAAGTTGCTCCCATTGAATATTAGTGGTTTGATGGAGCCCATGCCTTCATGATTGTTCATCTTGACAGATCTATCTTCAAACGGTCAAGCTTCTTCTGAAGGACCTTCTCTGATACCAATTATTGGAAATAATATTGAGAGGGGGGTGAATTAGTATTATCAAATCAATAATTTTATTTCTCAAACAAATTTATATACGCTACTTCATTGAAGTGAACTAGCATGTACACACAACTATGATTAGAGAAACCATCGTATGTCCAAAGAACATGTGATTTAGACAATTTATCATGTGTTGATATTAAACCAATGCATCAGTAACATATTAGAAAATGTAGTAAAAATAGAATAAAGCATCACACATAAGCAATGCAAATGAACACCAAGATATAAGGTAGAAACCCAATGTGGGTGAAAACCACCTGCTGCTGTCATCTCTGTCTTCTTTTAATAATAAGGAAGCCTGTTTACAATCTTGTATTGGTGTAGAATCATACTACTATGCAAGCACCAACTTGCAGAAGGCTACAACCTTCTCTCGTTTTCGAGCTTCTACTGGCTGGGAGCTGCAACCCCCTAGCTCTTGTACTACCAATTTGTTTACTAGTACGTAGATGCCGACCTACAAAAGGATATGACCTTATTTCTTCCACCAGGGACCACGTTTCATGAATTTTCAGACTGGATACTCCTGGAACACCACACCACAATCTGAAGGCCACATTTCATCCAATTTTCATACTCGACCCATCAACAAGGTTTAAACTTAAACTGCATCAACCAACATTTAGTTAATCTGAACAATCAGATCACTAACACTAGAACATTGTGTTGAACCCAGAGACCAAGATCATCATTCAGAACCAGTTGTAACCTTGAAAACCATGCATCATACTGTATACACTATTTGGTTGAACCTAATCTGCATGTATACACCACTTCTGTTAATCAAACCTACATATACCTTCAAAACTAATGCAAACATAAACTTTTGACTCAACTCTGTACCAGCCAACAATATACTGAACATTTATTGTCAACTTATAGAGCTTTACATAGGCAACAACAGAGATCACTTCTACAATCAATCAATCAAATATAAAACTCCTTATTCATTCAGTTTTACATTCATATCTAAGAAGACTTCATTGATAGGTAGGAGTAAAATAGCAGTAATGATCTGATAGATTAGTCATCCTTGAACATCAAGCTTTTCTTTTGCATACGCTACGTGGAAGAGCCAAACCAGTGTGTATACGTACCTTCAGTAAAGAGAACTAGCATATAGATATGTGAATACTTCATAACTTCACTGAACTTCCAGACTTTAGACAAACCGAGATCATGATATTTAAAGAATAAAACAATTGTACATTCTCAGATCTGGTCCAATATTAGATTATTAAATAATAATTCGTTTCAGGTCTCATGATTTTGATCCAATATTGAATTCAAAATGCACAAATTATTTCACATCAAATCACAATCATAGCCCCTGGAACATAATATATATTTCAGATAGAAGTATTCCTTAGAAACCCATACACTTGCACATAACACTTCATCAGATATTCATTACTTTAGTGCTTAGCTTTGATTATCTCCTCCTTATATAATTAGATCCTTTGTCAACACCTTGGACCAAAACCACTTAGGACCAATACCTTGGACCAAATACCTAGGATGAATACCACGGACCAAATACCTAGGGTCAATACCACGGACCAAATACATCAGACCAAAACCTTGGTTTTCCAACATGTATGTGCTTTTCTTCCTATTGAAGTACCTGTATACGTATACACTCTTTTTGTTCTATAGACTGGCATGTATACGTCGTTTTGACTAAGTTGACCTACGTATACTTATTGAATTTCTTTTCATCATCCTGTTCATTTACCTTCTTTATTTTGATTAGTAGACCTTAGTTACATCTTCATGTTCCTCTGTAGCACTACCCTGTTACCTCTGAATATACCTATTGTACTGTGAGTTGCCTTCTACCAAAATTTAATTGACATATGAGTGAGTTGTCATCAAGGACAACAATTGTATCATAATGCCAACAATCTATCCCTCTTTCTTCTAGGCCTAGCATCCATTAGGGACCTAGGGAATCACATTTCTCTCAAACTTCCCATAAAAAAAAAAAATTGATCTCCAAACCGCTACTTCATTATTGTGTCTCCTACGGGCCGCGTGATTTTGAAGCCATTATGATGGTGGGAGCTTGAGATATTTCAAGACCTGGCTCTAAGATCGAATCTTTCCCTTTGATTCCCTTGGCTAGTGCTCTCAGTGAGATGATTGCGTGGAGATTGTTGAAAATTCTTCCTTTCATCTCCTTCTCTTCCTCAATAAGGTCAAGCATACCCTTGATTCATCATTTCCACCCCCTTAACCTAGTTGTGAGTCCACTTTGTCCTATATTGTCCCATAACTTTTGCAAGCTAATTCTTCAAAGACCATTCAGAAATCAAGTCTTCATAATGGTTTTTGAGGACTAGGTCCCCCCTTAAGAAGTCTCATTCCCAAAACCTAGCCCCTCAGACCTTCTTGCACCTTCTTAGAGAGCCTTTCATCTTTCCTCTAGGGAAAGAAATCCATATATTGAGCCTATTTTGTGAATACGCATCTTCAAAAATAACTCTTTGACCTTTATTGACCTATTTATATAGGTGACTCCGTCCATACCGGGTCTTCTCCCATCCAAAAAATTCCATAAAGAGTTTGGAGATTTAGTTGAGGTGACATTGGGTTATTTCACCATTGTTTCCCTTGACCTAGCAATTTCCCCTCTAGGATCCCCTTCTAGGACCCTTGCAAGCTTGAGCAGTAACAATTCCTAAAAAGACACAAAAGGAATTGGTCTCTCTTGTAGGTTGGTGCCTACAAATTGATGCAATAATAGGTTGGTGGATACAAGTTCTTTCATATAAAGAGGTTTTGTGGTTTCACCTATAAAGGTTTCCACATATATATCATGTTACTTGTCCATTTTATGAGATTCATGTTGTATATTTTTCTATACATTCAACAACTCATGTGATATACTAAAACATAAGACGTGACTCTAATCTACTCTTCTCAGAGGAAACCAAAAATTATTGATGAAACACTAAGCATAAAAAAGAAGAATATAAATCACACATAACATAATATTTCTCCAGGGAAAGCAACTACTAAAAACCTTGACTATCTATATTGCATTAACGAGAATATATGAGAAGAAAATACAATTCTTTTTCTCACTAGAATAATTCTCGGACAAGTATGATCTAGCTCTCTACCTCACAAGTCCACTCCATTGAACACTTAGCCAATTTTACTTCCTTCTAATTCCGTAATTCCTTATGTAATTCCTACAGGAATTAGCCCATATCTAATTGGGAAATCCTTTTTCCATAATTGCACAATCCAAACTTAGGTCCTTAATTGATTGCATGCACCATGTATACAACTTGGAAAATTATACAACTGATAATACACTATCCATGCACTCTAGTCTGAACTAGGTCTTCCTATGAAATGGTATGCATCAATTATCCTTGAGTGTGTCTTCAGTTAGCTGGTGTGGCACTGAGGATGCATAGGTGCACCAACTCACTACTAGACCTCTACTAGTTCCTGCAATAGATAGAACTAGAATAACTCACTATAACTCAATTGAACTTCATTATCTAATTACAACTCCAATAAACTCAATTTGGAACCCTAAAATTTAGGAATCACACTTACATGACTCCAGG
The DNA here is from genome assembly GCA_000404065.3 of Pinus taeda. Lineage (NCBI taxonomy): Eukaryota > Viridiplantae > Streptophyta > Pinopsida > Pinales > Pinaceae > Pinus > Pinus taeda. Next base: position 25,162 of record APFE031319622.1, on the reverse strand, counting down.
TAGACTTCCAACTTGAGAATCCTAACTCAATTAAGTCAATTAAACTTAATTAACTATTTACAAGTTTTTATGAGAATAGAATTCCGTTTTAATTCACAATTTAATTCAAGGAGAAAATAAATTGGAATTTATTATTGCCATTTTTAACACTCCATCTCAACAAGAATGAGATTATTAGCTACCCCGATCTTGTCTCTATGAAACTCAAATTTACATCTTGACAATTCCTTTATTAAAATGTCAGCATCTTGCTCCTCTATGGGAATATACTCCAACAACATAACCTCCCTTTGCACACAATATCAAAGATGATGATACTGGATATCAATATGCTTGGACCGATCATGAAAAAATGGATTTTTAGAGATTTTGATACAACTCTCATTATCACCGTAAATCACATTTGGATCCATCTACTAACCAAATAAACCAACTAAAATCTTCCTCATCTAGATGAGCTCACATGTTGCTTGACTAGCAACTGTGTACTCAGCCTCTACTGAACTGTGTGTAACCAATCTCTATTTCTTACTATACCAAGAAACAGTTCTTGGCCCAATACTAAAGATTCCTCCTGATGTGCTCTTCCTATCGGATGGACTCCCCATCCAATCTGTATCGGTGAATCATTGAAGCCTCACTCCCTCTATCTATATGTACTGAGTAATGCCTCTAAGGTATCTCAACAGATGCTTGGATGCCTTCCAATACAACTTGGTTGGCCTAACCATCGCTTGACTATGTTGGTTAACTACATAGGATATGTCCACTCATTTGTTCACCAAATATATGAATGAACCCACAAGATTCCTGTAAACAATAGCTTCTACTACTTCACCAGAAGTAGTATCCTCCTTCCGCGAATTACCTTCTATAACTGTCTCCATGGGTTTACTTCACTCCATGTGAACCTCTTGAGTATCTCATTGGCATACTTTCCTTGAGAGTCAAATAGTTACCCACCACCTTGTTATACTTCCATGTGAAAAAAGTAGTGTGTGAGCCTCAAGTTCTTCATTTCCAACTCTCTTGTAAGATCCTCTTTGCAAGACGTGATCAACTTATCATCAAATATCAGAATCAAATCATTGACTTCCAAAATAAATCAACAATTTACCTTCCACCACAATATGGTATAGGCTCACATTTTCTTCACTTTTGGTGAACCCCAACCTGGTTAAGTAGCTATCGATCTTGGTGTACCAAGCACGTGTACTTGCTTCAGACCATACAAAACTTGCTTGAGTTAGCACACATGTGGCTCATGGTCAAAGGTCTCAAAACCTTCAAGCTAGTCAATATACACCTCTTCCTCAACCATGCCATTAAGGAAGGTTGTATTTACATCCATCTGATATACCTTCCAAGCCATCTACCCTTACAATGCCAAGACCTTATGTTTTTTGGGACTGATAGAGGATTTTCTCAAGAAGAGGACTTATGTTTCTCCACACTACAACCCGCTGCTTGTTTTACCTTGTAAAGACATCAAGAACTCAACATTGACTTGTTTGACTGTCTTGGGACCACATCCCAAAAACTGTTACGAAAAATGGAGTCATACTCCTCCACCATGGCATCAACCCAAACCAGTTGCTGCACTACCTCCTCAAAAGAAGTGTACCTCTCAGGTGACCTTCTCTACCTGCGTTGTGATGTGGGTGCTATCAAATTCTCTCTCACATAATGAGATAACCTATCAACCTCTATGGTGTGCTTTCACCCAGATTTAGGAGACTCTACCTAAATGGATGTCTCCATTGTTGAATCCTATGCATGTGGTAATGCCACATTAGTCTAAGGTTTCTCCTTAGGAGCTAAAATATCTACAACTACATGTAGTTGTAGCACCCTCTCAAGGGAAACTCACATGGCCTTCTCGTATTCGAATTTGACATCCCTGCGAACCACTTTCATTATGATGGTTAGTAGGGACACCCGATAGTTGTGAGTGGTATCAATGTACCCCACAAATATCCCCAACTCTACTGTCATCTCAAGCTTCTTCCATGCATCGTTGGTCACATGGAAATATACCGATGACCCAAAAATCCTAAAGTGACCCACATCTGGTCTCTTCCCTAAGAAAGCCTCCTCTGGTGTACTCATCCAAAGAATTCGATGAGGGCTTCTATTCTGCAACTAAACAAATGTGATACATGCCTCAGCTTATAAGTGTAGTGGTAGGCCTTGATCATGGAGCATCACCCGTGCTGGCCCTACAATGCTTCTATTCTTCCTTTCAGCCACCCCATTCTATTGTGGGTTATGGGGTGTTGTCAACTCTCATTTAATCCCTTCTATTGTACATATGTTTTTAAAATCATTTGACACATACTGTCCTTTTTTATCACTCATGATATCTTTAACCTTCAAACCTACATCTTTCTTGATGAATGCTTTGAATCCACAAAATGTTGCAAAATTATGATCTTTCTTTTGCATGAAAAAGATCTAATGTTTACGATAAAAATCATTAACAAATATAACATGATACCTATTTCTGGTCATTGATGCTATCAAGAATGGTCCACACACGTCTGAATGGACTCAATTGAGGATCTCCTATGCTTGATTTTCTTTGTCATGAAAGGAAGGTTTCATGTATTTTCCCAAAGTACACCCTTTGCATGTATCAACTTCCTCCAGTGTACCTTTGGGAAGACTAGTGGAAATTTACTACCTGATTTTCAAAGAACCATGATGAAAGTGACCCAATCACTTGTGCCACAACTCACCAATGTCTTGGCCCTGCACTGTCTCTGCTTTCATGCTCAAGGCAACACAATATTTTACCTCTAAATTAAAGATTCTTCATCCAAATTGTTATCCTTTTTACCTGTCCCATGGCTATATGACGAAGGAAATCCTTTTCCTTACTAAAGATCACATCATAGCCTCTATCCTCCAACATGGCAACAAATGCCAAGCTATTCTTTAAACCAAGAAGATGCATAAGCTCTTGCAAGGTGAGAGGAGCACTCGATTCCCTCTGAAAGGTAACCCTACCTAACCCGGTAGCACTATATCTTTTGTCATCACCCATCTCGATATGCATTTGGAGATCCTTCTCCTCCAAGTCACTAAAGACCTCCTTGTTTCTAGTCATGTGGAAAGAAGCTCCAATGTCTAGGCACGATACACTACCCATCATTGATGACACCGTGCATGCGATGAGGGTAAATTCTAAGTCAAACTGTGAGGCAAGAGACTCACCTATCGCTCCTCCTGAGAACTTCTTCTTGGAATTCTTGAGTGGACATTTTGTAGCAAAATGTCCCAGCTCATGAAAATGAAAGCATTTCAATTTGAACATGTCCTTCTTATTTCCTCCATGACAAGAATTTCATTTTTAATGGGATACCTTCCCTTTCCCTTTCTTTCCTTACTCACTAACGCAAAATTTTCCTCACCATCAGTCTTTGATGAGGATCAATCTTTGATGTTCCTTTGAATATCTTCCTGTACCAAATATGACCATATTCATTCCCAATCTGGAAGCTTCTTCCTCCCTTTGACAATATCTTGATAATTGTGTTAACTCTTGGAAATTCGTAGACAAGCTAGGCTCACCATATCATCCTTGACAACAGTAATCCCCGCACTTCCAAGCTCTTCATGACAATGAGTGAACTTGGTGAAGTATTTCAAAATTGAGTCTCCTTCTCCATTTTTATCTTTCTGAGTTTTTCCTTTAGTGTCAACTTCCTATGGTCACTTCTATTCTGAAATAGTTTCGTCAATGCCTTCCACATTGAAAATGGAGTTCCCTTGCCATGGAAACTCAAAACAATGTGGTCTAGAACTCCCTCAAGGATAATTTGCCTTGCCATTGCCACATACTTTATCCATTCAGCCAAATTTTTAGCATCTGATGCTGAACGCTTAGGAATGTCTTGATTAATGAACTCCTTCAGGACATTGTCTTTGAGCACTCCTTCCATCCTGTCATTCTATGCTATGTAATTTGAGTTGACTTCCGAGGCATACTCAAGTCTCAAAATGTAGAAAGCCATTTTCTGACTTTGAAGTATGAACTGCAAATTCAAATTTCACCGGCACAATAAACTTGAAATCTCCTCTTGTATATTGTTTTCAACTCTGATACCATGTAGACTTTTATGCACATTCAATAAATCTTGTGATATACTAATAAGTAAAAAATGATTGATGAAAATAGTAAGAAAAAAGAGGAATAATATCAATGACACATAACACAATATTTCTATGGGAAAAGAAACTACTCAAAACCCCGACTATCTATATTGTATTAACTAGGATATCTAAGAAGAAAATACAATGCTTTTTCTTACTAGAATAATTTCTACACAAGTATGATCTAGCTCTCTGTCTCACAAGCCTTCCCTAGCCAACACTTAGCATTTTCTGTTGCCTGAAAAGACCCTACTTCCCTGTACAATTCCTAGAGGAAGTAGCCGATATTTAAATGGGAAATCCTTATTCCATAACTGCACAATCTAAACTTAGGTCCTCAATTGATTGCATGAACCATCTATACAACTCAAAAAATTATACAACTAATAGTACATTGTCCCTGCACTCTAGTGTGAACTAGGTCTTCCTATAAACTAACATGCATGGGTTATTCTTGAGTGAATCTTCAGTTAGTTGGTGTGGCACTGAGGATGCACTGGTGCACCAACTGACTACTAGACCGCTACTAGTTCCTCCAATAGTTAGAACTAGTTCAACTGAGTACAACTTAGTTGAACTGAGTTATCTAACTACAACTACAATAAACTCAATTTGGACCCCTAAAATTTAGGGATCACACTTACATGACTCTACCTAGACTTCCAACTTGAAATTCCTAAGTCAATTAAACTTAATTAACTATTTACAAGTTGTTATGATAATAGAATTCGATATTAATTAACAATTTAACTCAAGGAAAAATTAAATTGGAGTTTCTTGTTGCCATTGCTAACAGATGTTTAATGATGTTTGAATCGAAGTAGATAATTAAAAATGATCATTTTATTGATTCACTCCCACTCTTAGCATAGTTGTGGAATCCAACACTTTCCACCAAAAAATATGTTAAAAGATTATATATTATTAGAGAGCAATGGAAAACATAAAATATTGTAGAAACAAAAACACAAAAAATGCATAAAATAAGAGAGACACAAATATGCGTGGTTCACCCAGTTTTGTCTAAGTTCATGAGAACCAACCAATCCTTTCTTTTATATTATCCAACAAAATGAATAGATACAACCTATAACAGATCTTCTATAATTTCCTCTTCACTCTCACATACTCTCCACACCCTTGAAAATCTTCCATTTTTAGCTTTCGTTGCTCATAAATCAACTCATTGAATTTCTCTATATCTATCTTTGAACTTCCCACCATTTCCTTTAAGAAAAGAATTGCTTATGTTGATCTCCCACTATAATAAGGTCTACCACAAGATTGAGCTAAACCCCTTAATCAGAAATGCATCCCCTTGAAGCCAAAAGTTCTTTGGTATGAAATGTAGCTTTTAACATAGAAAAATTAGAAATGTATTCTTGATAAAATTTAAAATACCTAAGGATAAACCCCCACATTAACATAGAAATTTTATGCTAGAAACCAAAACTAGGAAAACCACCAAGATTTTTTCAATATATATTCTAGTGTGCAATATTACAATATGATATATATCTCACAACATCTATAAAACATCACCCCATTTAACTTATATTAGAATACAATTGTAGTTCCTTAACTAAAACTATAAAACCATGGGAAAAGCCACCATGCACCACAAAACTACTTCTAGAAAAAATAATGTGCCAAAAGATAGTAGAAATGGATGCAAAAAACCAACATTTCTTTTTTCAGGGGATGTTTCCTCCAAAACCCCACATAGGAGGACTCCCATCTCCTTATGAACCCTTGGGGTAGGATATGATTTTCCCCCACTACATCCTCCTAAATAGGGCTTGGGGGTCATCGCTCCCCCATTTACCATACCTCATAATATTTTTTTTTCTCAGTAAAAACTAATTCTATTAAAAGGAAGGTAAAAAAAATTTACAATGAGGCAGAAGCCTCAGCAAAGAACCACTAAGTTCCTTTTGGAAAAAAAAACTACCACTAAGTTCCTTCTGGAAAAATAAAATTGCCCCAGAAGTGGGGAAGCCAGTTTGGAATTGCAAAAACAAATCTAAAGACTAGGAGGACAACAACAAAACCAGAATGAGGACTTGAAAATTCACCATTCTGAAATAATAGAAAGACCAGATAGAATTTCCTAACCAAAGTATAGGATACAGAAACCAGTGAAAGCAAGACCTGAGTATTCAGCAAAAGGAATATGAGGTGGAAAAGGGAGAGCCACGTGTCGTCAAAGGGATAAATCTTTGTCTGGAGCCTCCTCAATGACTAGACAAGCATTCCCATACAAAACTTCACCTTATGTCACTGGGTCAGCATCTGCCTTGCCAACTGGAAGACCAGTCTCCCGAGGTATGCCACTTTAGCTACCCATGATGGTATGAGGAGCATTGCCACCTAGGTTCTCCAAAACCGGAGTGCCACTTTAACTACAAATGAAATATGATCAAATATTGGTACCCTGAGTGCTGCCATCTGGGTGTTGGGTGTAGCATTCAGAGTCCTCATCAATCTTCTGGTCGACACACCGGGTGACTTTGCCTTCATCCAGCGAAGGCTTCTCAGGGCCCAAACTAAATTCCATTCTGCAAATATTTTGGGTTTGGTCCGTAGAGAAATGCACATTAGAATTAAGTTGGTTTTCTTCTTCAGAAAAGATAATGGTGATATTAGCCGAGATGAAAGGTCGATTCATGTTGCTCTGAAACTAGAAATGGTTCGAGTGGAAAGCAGAGTGAGGGAGGTGACGGCTAGGGAGAGTGGTAGGGAGTGAGCTGGTTTGAGAAGGAGGTAGAGAGGCATGAGGTGGAAGCAGAGCCACATTGTGCTCAGCCTAAGAGCGAGTGCTGCCCCCACGGTCTCCTCCTATGCAACTCCACATGCGATGTCGAACCATCATGTTGTGCCGAATGTGAAGCTCTGGAGAATTGAGGCCTTGGGGAGAAATCTGAGACTAAGTAAAGGGAGCCTGGGCAAGGTTCAAAGGGAAAAATTGGGAATGGGAATAATGGAAACCATTGCCAAAGGCAAGACAACAGAGTAGGCAACAATGTTTTCCTACCATAGTTATGTTGTAGGGGATTTCTACCTAGAGCGGACAAACACTAAGAAATGGAGGGCAAGCAGAGGTGTAAACGGCTCCATAATGTAGTGATCTATTCGGAGTCCTGGGCAAGAGTGAGAATTAATGTAATTCTGCAAGCTGGCTTGCGTTCGCTTGACATGAGAATTCATGTACCAAGGCTTGGCCTGGGAGGAAGCGCTGTCCACCAGCTGTCTGCTCCAAGCACCGACAATCCAACATCCCTGCATTAATGCACAGTGAATTCACCTGCATCCAAGTACCATACTTCATAATATTATCTTCAAAGTGATTTAATTAAAATTTGGTTGCTAGGAGGTTTATTGATTGGTAAGAGGTTTAATAGCCTACTAGAAAAATCATTTGAGAGTCATTGATGGATTGTATTATTATCAAATGGCCCAATGGTGTTTTTTCTTTTTACATCAATCACATGTTTGAAAAAGTCTCAATGGGATCTTTTGAAATGGCCCTGTGGCCATACCTTTAGAAGTGGAATTTTTGAAAGAGACCTTGTTGAGGCTATCAATGACATTTGAATGTTGATATTTCATGTCCACCAATGGCTTATTAGCAGCATTCAAATGTTGTTCTATCAAACTAGTATTATAATTTATTGGGGATATTTGAATATTGTTCTTTTGTTTGACTCAATTACTTATTGGACTATTCACATGTTCATCAAGGACATTGAGTTGTTGTTCTTTGAAGCTTGTTTGATAATACTTTGGGAACATTTAAATATTATTATTTTTATTGAATTGATGCCTTGTTTGGATTGTTTAAATGTACCTCTTTTAAGTTTCCTAAGTGATGTTAATCAAAATATTTCACTTTGAGTTGGATCAATCACTTATTAGGGGTGCTCAATATTTTCCTTTTAAAACTGGTGGATGAAAATATTCTATGAAGCTTCATGAGATTATTTTTTTTCAAATATGGATTAATAGGATTTTCCTAACAGTTTATGATGGGTAATAAAATAATTATTTCTCAAGTGTTCCTAATGGATCAATGATAAGTATTCGAAAGACATTTTTTCTAATTGGCCCAATGGCCAACTAACGGAATTAGAAAATGGTTCATTTGAAAAGGTCTAACAATATTTTTGTGGAAATTTTCAAAGTAGCCAATGCCCATATGTAAAAATATCTTGATGTTAATACCATTTTAAAGGTATGATATATCTATAATGATGTCTAATTGATATTTTCCAAATATACCTAATGAATTATTCCAAATAGTCAATAGTCACCATAAATGGACATGTATGCATGTTCCTTATTAATGTATAAATAAGGTGATCTATCAATCAACTTAGTGAGTATTGATGAACATGTTATTTGAAATGAATGGTAAGGTAAATAACATGTGAAGAGGAAAAAATGAATTGGTGAAACCCTAGGCGTAAAACTAATGAGAAAAATCAAAAGAAACAAAATACAAAAGATATAAAACGGTCCCCTCTTCTCAAGATTACCCTGGGAATGATGATAGGTAACCATATAAGAGTGGTTACACTATGTGGAACGTTTCTTAATAACATTTATATTCTCTTGTGGTCTTCAAAATGTAATTTAATGTTAAAAGGAACCTCCAATGATGTCGTTGAGAGGGATATGCTATAACAATATGAGCTAATCTAGACTTGTTTTGATGTGATGAATAATTTAATTTACTTCATTTTAAGTGATATGATATGTACGTAAGTAGAAAAGAAACGAATTTAAGAGGAAACTTCATGTTATTCGACATACATCATATAAATTATATTATATATATATATATATGTTATTGTAATTATATAGATTTATTTTCTCATTATTTTGCATTTCGTGTGTACATGCAAAAATAAATATTAAGAAATAAAAATAAATTTAAATTTAAATTATGTGTGTGTGTGTGTGTGCGCGCACGTATAAATTTTATAATATGTAACAAATATTAATAATGTAAAATTTAAATTCTAAATAATACTAAATACATGTGAATTTTAAGTATTACTAATTTTAATCATTATATTTATCTTGTTGGGATAACAAATTTTAAATATTATATTTATATCAACGTCGCACATAAATATCCATGCACATTGATTTATATTTTCATACTATATATATACATGCACTCGTTTACATGGTATATTCTATCCATATACCATATATATATAAAGGAATATACATACATGTGAATATGCATATAACACACACACACACAGATGCACGCACGTTCATGCACAAACACACACACCCACACACACACACATGAGCATGCATATACCACATAGATATAAATAGATGTGCATTGATGCCGTGCAAATTTTGGATGTGGTTCAAACTATATATGTTCATATGCTTTATGTTGCAATAACTTGCGCTCTCAATCATGGTATCTATTAGAAAACTCAAGTTCACACTCATAATTTACAAGGTAAAGTTAGAATAAGGAGAATTCTATTATAGAACTCAAGTTCAAGATGGGACTCTTTAGAGTAAAATAAACTCAAAGCTCGAGTTCAAAATAAAACTAAAGTTCAAACTCATACGTTGGGGAGTAAATTCATAATAAAAAGTGTTCTCTTGCAAAACTTGAGTTCAAACATAGACTTTGGATAGTAAAGTCAAAACAAGGAGCCAAAAGAACGAACAAAAGCACATAACAATATACATGTTATATGGTTTGCATATGATTCCTTCTCCTCTTTCACTGAGTTCTTACTGAATGGTCTCAATAGACTAAAAGTGAATGAATCATATGAAAAATACCATCAAGGTGGCTAGAACCATGGCACATTGAAGAGATGGCTTGAACAACACCGCATCATCAACCTTGTCGTGAAATTCCCATTGGGAACTAGCCATATCTTTCATGTTGTTGGAAGTAGTGGTGAGGTCACTAAAATTCCTGGGATAGGGTAAATGGCATACAACCAAATTCGAATATGGGACATTGAACATGTCCTCTTCCTCTTCGCATGCATCGGAACACTAATTTGTGGATGATTCAAAAAATACAATGATATGCATCTTTGTTGGTTTACATTATTGTGTATTAAACCTACGTAATATTGTCTCAATGTACTTCCTTCGAGTTAACTAGAGTGTTCTATTTGCCTAATCTCTTTTAATTTCCATGCCCAAGATAAAATTTGTAGCATTAAGATTGTTATTTTCAAATTTATAAGATATTTGAGTTTTCACATCTTGGATGATTTCCCTGTCATTTGCAATTGACAACATATCATCCACGTGTAATACCATATAAATAACATGATCACAAAATATATTGAAATACACATAGTGGTCCACTTAGCTCTTCATAAGGCCATGTCTCAAATCATAGGTAACATATTTTCTAGACCACATTCTTGGTGATTGTGTCAACCCATATAAGGATATTTTCAAGATACATACCAACTCTTTCTTACCTTTTAAAACAAATCCTTTTGTATGCTTCCTATGTTTCTTGTTCTAGATCTGCATGTAGGAATTATTTTCTTCACATCCATCTTTTCTACATCAAAATAAAAATAGATAGTAATAGAATAACATAAATCTAATAGAAATCAACTTAGTCACAAGAGAAAAAAATTTCCAAATTCAATTCCCTCTACCTTGGAACAACCTTTTTCTACTAACTAAGCCTTGTAATTCTCTAATTTTCCTTTTGCATTTAATTTCTTTTTAAACACCCATTTGCTATAAATTGGATTTCTTTAAACAGAAAACTCGACTAGACCTATATCTCATTTTTTTCCAAGAGTTCCATTTCTTAAATCATTACCTTCTTCCAAAAATTTTCATCCTCGAAATCAGTTACCTCCCTAATAGTTCTATGATAATAATTGGTAATAAAAAAGGAAAAATTGAGAGAAAATTAGGTAGAGTATACCTTTCTACTTTCATTCTTTTCCAAATTGATCTCCTTAGTGCCATAGGCTACTGTTATTCTTCTAATTCATGTTCTTCTATAGAGTTTGATTCATCATTCTTCAATTCAAACTTTATCCCTTTTGTTATTCTCTCTCCTTTGGTGGGACTTCCTATTTGACAATATATCTTACTTCTATGAATACGACATGTGAACTATAAACTACCTTCTTAGTTTATGGTTCCTATAGATTATAACCTTTCAAACCATGTTTATATCCAAAAAAGTCACACTTTCCAACTCTTTATCTAGATTTCTCCTATTTTCCTTTAGAACATGTATATAAGCATCATATCCAAATGCCCTGATATGTTTAGGAGAAGGTTTCTTACAAAGCCATACCTCATGTGGAGTCATATCATCCAACATTCATGAGGGTGATCTATTGACTAAGTAATATGTAATATCCATTATCCTTGCCTAAAATTCCTATCCTACACAAGAGCAATTGAGCATGCTCCGTTCTTTCTTGATCAAGCTCTTGTTCGTACTTTATACATCTCCATTTTGTTAAGGTTTGTATGGAGTAGTATTTTACCTTGCTATACCACACTTATAATATAATTATTTGAATGAATTCCCATTAATTTCTCTTCGAGTATTTGTCCCCAACACTATAATTTTCTTCTCCATAATTTACCAAGAACTTTAAACTCTTTGAATTTTTCGAAACATGAAATTTCTTTGTAAATAAATAAATCCATCTATTTCCTAAGAACTCACATATAAGTGAGTCTCACTACACATATTTACCTGTTGATGGAAGCAACACACTTCCAAACACGTCATTGTTATCCAGTCATAATATTTTCTCTCACCTGATAGAACTAAAGGAAAATCTTACTCGATTGTACTTCTCATATAAAAAATGTTTAAAGAAATAAAAATATAGAGAGAATTTAGGCATACCATTTACCATATCATTATCATATAATACTCAAAGTTCCTTCTCTTTAGCATGTCCTAGTTTTTGATGGCATGGCATAGTGTTTTCTCCAAAGATTGTTTGAATTTTTCCTTCTTCTACTCTAATCCTAGGAACAATATAATTGTTGCACCCATCACTAATAATGCTCTTAGGTAGCTTTTCTACAGTCTCAATATGAGGTCTTATTAGCAATTTTGTATGTACAATCATCTTATAATGCAATCCGTTTCCACATCTCCAACGTACCTTCACAAAACTTTCTTGGATATTTAGATATTCCTCTATATTTAAATGTCACACTAAAGAAGGTACTTATATTTCTACTCTAGAAGCATCCTCTCAGAGAAAAGGAATCTCCATTTTGGATTTCCATGTTTTCCTATCTCATCTGTTTTGATAAATGGATGAGACTATTTCATTGAAACTTAAAGTAGCTACAATACTACCTATGGAAATAAATAAACTATTCCACGAGCCTGTTAGAGAGAACAATAAAGATGATGCACTTATCTTTATCCAAAGTATTAATATCAACATATAATAACCAACTTAACACATTATTAACTTTATTTAAATACCCTCTCATCCAGTATCCATCATTCATCCTTAGGTTAAACAGCATTTCCCATATGAACAATTTGTTGACTAGTGACTTCGAATGTTTTAAAACCCCTGATTTGTTCCAAAAATCCTTTGTTTTATCTTCCACTAATAATTTATTAATATTTAATTTGAGATACATAACCATATTATCCTCTTTTCCTTTCAATCGAACTTGGTCTAGTCTTCAGTGACAACCTCGTTGATGTGAAACCAAGCCTGATAGCAATCCACTAATTTATATTCATCAACAAATATTCCATTTTGAGTTTCCACAAAAAAATATGCCCGTTTAACTTCTCTATCTCTATCTTTTAGTTTCTTGCCATTTTCTCTCACCACAAAAATTACTTCCACAGATCTCCCATTGTATTAGGGTCCACCAAAAACTTGAGCCAAACCCCTTAGCCACAAACGCATCCTGTTCAAGCCAAAAAAATTATTCTACCAAAAATTGTGTCATGAAAACCATAAAAAAATAGATGTAAAAGAATAATGCTTCTATCTCAAGGGTTGAGATACAACTTGAGAAAAATTATCTAGATGATAGGTGATAGGTTTGACTCTTACAAAGTCATTCAATAATATTGGATCGAAGAGGATTATCGAGAGAATTTTGAGCCTAAAAGGGAGATATATTCATTATGATTTTGTGGGTTTATGAAGAGAATGCCATGATTAGATTTCTTATGGAATTTTGTGGACAGTTTTGGGGTAAATAATTTAGTTAACCATAAAAGAAATTAGATTGGATGAGTAACATGAGTTTTCATGGCATTGACGGAGATTTTTGTATGGTTGGTTGGAAAATTGTTCACCAATAGGAAAATTCCTTAGATTAGATTGTTTAGAAGATATGTGTGTGATTTCTATTATAAATTCATGTTGTTGATTTTGTTATCAGGCTAATAATTAATTACCTATGAATAAGGTGATGGTGCTCGTGGATGTAATATTTTTTGCATGTCTCAATTTTTATTGTCAGGATATATGCCTTCATAATTTGAATTCTTTTAAGTTTATTGTTTTCAATTACTTTTCACAATCAATTTTATATATGCATAAAGGTCGCATGATACAATGTATGTCCTTGTAAATTATTTGTATTTCCTAAGTGTATCTATATTTAAATTCATGTTATGTCTTTGGTATTATGTGATGCATATGAGATGGAGGGCGTAATCTAGATATAGTTCAAATTATTTGTGTATAAATTTGTTTAGCATGCAAGACTAGCATTGAGTTGAATCATTTTTGTGTATTTGGAATATTAATTTTTAATAGTGGTTTGGTATCGGCCTTTGGATTATCTTGAAGGGTTTCTTCAAGTTATGCCAGTTGGTCACTGTTTCATTAAAAGTATTTATTTGAATGGTATGAAAATCCCTTCTTATTATACTCCATAATATTATCTTAAAAGTGGTTTGACTAGAATTTTGTTGGGAAGATGTTTAATGGCCTAGTGGGACAAACGTTTGAGTCCTTGATGGTATTTTCTCTTTTTCGAAGGGACCCATGAACTGTTTTGCTACGTCAAGGACATGTTTGAAAATTTGTCAATGATATCATTTTGAAATGGCTTGATGGCCATAATTTAGAATTGGCATCTTTGAACGAGGCCAAATCAAGGTTATCAAAGACATATGAATAGAAATCTTTCAAGTTTCACACATGTCTTATTAGGGACATTCAAATGTTTTTCTTTTGTATTATTTTGATGATTTCTTATGGACATTTGAATAATGTTCTTTTGATTTGAGTTGATTTATTAGTGATATTTTTAACAAGTTCAGTAGGGACATTCAAATATTGTTCTTCTAAATAGTTTTATATTCTATTGGGAACATTGGAGTATTTTCCTTTTGAGCTAACTTGATCACTAGTTGGGACTGCTCAAATGTACCCCTTTCAAGCTAAGAAATTGAAGGTAATCAAAATACATTCTAATGAGATGGCTCAATGGCTTATTAGGTGTGCTCAAATTTTTTCCTCTTAAAAGTGGTTGACTACAACCTTCCAATAAGCCTGGTGGGATTATTTCTAATGGTTTATGATGGATAACTAAATCATAATTTTTCAAGTGGGCTTAATGGATCTATTAGGAGTATTCAAAATATTTATTTTTCAAATTGACCCAATGACCCACTATGGGAATTAGAAAAATGATATTTTGAAAAGGTAGAACAATATATTGGGTGGACAATTAGAAATTTGTCTTGTCAATGGCCATATCTAAAAATATCCTAATGGGAAGATCATTTGGATGGTAAGAGATCTCTACAAAGATGTTCAATTGAAAATTTCCAAATATCCTAATGATTTATTTGAAATATTCAATAGTCACCATAAATGGATGTGTATGCATGTTCCTTCTCAACATATAAACAATGTGATCTTTTGCTTAGCATAGTGAGCATCTATGAACCTGTTCTTTGAAATGACTAGTAAATTAAGGAACATTTGTAGAGGAAAAAATTAATTGGTGGAACCTTAGAAATAAAGGAGATGTGAACAGACAAAAGAAACAAAAGGAAGAAAAAAAGATCCCCTCTTATCAACTTTAGCTTAGGAAGGGAAATAGGAAACCATGTAAGAGTAGTTACACTATGTGGAATATTTTTTAATAAAATTTATATTATGTTGTGATCATAAATTTAATTTCACATTAGAAGGAACCTCCAAACGTTTGGTTAACAACGACACACTATAACAATCTAGTAATCTAGATTCGGTTTTTTGTGATGAAGATTTTAATTACTTCATTTTTGTATGACAGGATAAGTAGAAAATCTCCAAATTCAAGACAAATAATCTAAGAGTTTATTTAATGCTACCATCATTTATATATATATATAGTTATATTTATGATATGTATATGTATATGTACATTACATTTAATATCTTATAATATACTATATATATTCAAATAATATTATTATTCGTGTTTAACATTTACATGTCAATTCAATTAATTATAAAAGGTTAAAAGTAATCAAAATAATATTATTCAATTTGTTATACAATTTTTTAGATAAAAGAAAGTAAAACTATGAACAATTTTTTCGATACAAGAAAATCATATTATACATATCGCATAAAAATATATCACAGATAAATAGTATCTATAAATTAGGATTAATTTTATCATATCAAATAAAACACATGTTGTAGTGTAGCTTAGTCCCTACCACTCAAATTAGAAATTATGTCATGTTAAAAACTACATAAAAGTTTATAACCTACATTAGTCTATGCTAAATTAATAGTGTTCAACATGCAAATTGAATCCTATAGTATTTCTTTGGGAGGAGCTAATAAATTGAGATTTCAAGTGGGTGATTTAATTGATTAAGTCTACACTTTTATAAGTGTGGAGGAAAGCATAAATAATTGAGGGAAGTGACTCCTAAGTATATATTTTTGTTATTTCCATCCATGTTTATGCAAAGACTTGCTTAAATTATGGTGGGAAGTAATTGATTGTAAATATGTTATTTATGTGAGCATGATTTAAGATTAGATTTAATATTAATATGTATCATTAGACTTACGATGTAAGCTTTAATTTCTCTAACTCGTTTTTTTTTTTTTTTAATAAGGACTTGGTTTTAACTTTTTGTTTAAAATTGATTGTGTTAAGAGGTGTTTTATAATGTAGTGTATGGGGATGTTCATGTTAAATAGTAATATTTAAAATTAAACTATGATTATTTTATAAATTAAATGACCTAATAAACATCAAAACAAATATCTAATAATACATCTCATATTTTCAAGATTTAAAAAAAACCATAAAAATTAAGTAAACCAACCTAGATCCATCATAAATTTGGATCAACCAACCACTGAGAAAGAAGGATTCAAAAGGGAAGGATGGAGAGAGAGCGACAGAGAGTGGGAGGGAACATAGAGATGGGGGGATAGGACAGCAAGAGGAATAGAGGAAGAGGAGGTAGAAAGATAGTAAAAGAGTTGGAGGGTATGGAGAGAGTGTGTATTTGAAAGTGAGGAGAGACAAAGGGATGTGGTAGAGCAAGGGAGAGAGAGGAAAGAAGAGATAGAGGTCTTGTGAGAGAGAAGGAGAGAGGGAGGGATATAAAGATGGAGCTGAAGTGGGAGAGAGAGGGAGGGAAGAAGAAAAACATAGAGAGAGAAAGGTGGAGAGAGAGAGTGAGGGAGGGATGAGAGTGGGAGAGAAGAGAAAGAGAAGGAGAGTGACAATGAGAGAAGGGGAAGAGATAAGGAGACAAGGGGCAGAGAGAAAGGGAGAGGAAGAGGGAGGGTGAGAGAGATAAATATATATGGATAGAATGTGTGTATGTTTGAGGGATGAGATAGGGAGAAAAATAAGAAGATATAGAGAGAGATAGAGATATATATTAAGGTGGGAGAGAGGAAACAAGAGATAAATATTATGGGATGGAGGGAGAGATAAATAGATATGGAGAGAGAGAGTTTGTGTGTACACTTGGGGAGTGAGATAATGAGACAAAGGAGGGATCGAAGGAGACATAGAAATAGATGGTAGGGAGAGAGAGGAAAGAAGAGAGAGATAGAGAGAGGGAGGGAGTGGTTGCAAGAGAGGGAAAGAGGGATGGGGGAGAGAGGGAGGGGGAGATACAATGTTATTAACTGAAATAGATTCATTACTTTTAGTGTAGATGTGTATTCCTAGTCCTACATGAATGATTATATCAAATTCATTGGTTTCAATGTGGATTTTGATTTCTAATCTAATCCTATTTGATTGCTTGTACTAGATGCATTGATTTTAGTGTGGATGTAAATTTCTAATCATATTGGATTTCTTACACTAGATGCATTGATTTGAATGTAAGAACAAATAAAATGATTGATGATGTGCATTGATTTCTATGCTACAATAATTCAACAATAAACAAAATACTTAAATTTTCATCTTAAATAAAATATGCACTTACTCGAAATGTTTGTTTCTTGAAACGATAAAGCATTTGTAGTTGACTACATTCTTGTTGTTGTCATTTTTCATCATTCAACATTGTTACTCACTTTGCATTCAAATGAGGTAATAGAAAACAACTATGATTGAAACTTACTTGGGGTTTAATGCTCCATAAACCATAATTATTGACATTGGATAAAACCTAATATTAATTTTGGAGAGAAAGCGAGACAAGTTATGATTCTTATTATAACAACTCGAGTTGAATATTTGGATGGCCTACGATTTTAGCTACCATTTTAATATTATCCATATGAAAATATGGAAAAACTAACAAGTGTGACAATAAGGACAAAAGAAAATAGTTTGTGAGTGATAACAATGAAGACTATTTGTAATTGAGTACATTCTTATCATTCACATTTTCTATCATTCAACAATCTTACATTGTCACCTTTCATTCAAATTTTTTTGTCATTTTTCAGTATTATATTCAAGTTCTTAAGAGTCTTTATCATCTCGATAAACTAAGGTAACTAAGAAAATTCTAAAATAAATTGACTAGATTAATCTTAAACATATCTAACTTATCTCTAATGATGAGAATAATTAAATGTGCAATAATCTTTTTATGATTGTGCATAACTAAAACCAGCCCAGATTTATCTTACCCCTGTATCTATCAAGCTGTGAAAGGGATCAAGTCTCTTGATGTGCAAACCTTTCCTCAGCATTTGCATTGAGAAAAGATGTGACTCCATATATTTGAACCCTCTAAAGGCTTAGTTAGATCTGAGGTTAAGTATCTGGAGTTAAGATATATATACCCTAATTAGTTAATTAATTATATATATTTTTAAATATATTACCAATTTATTGATCCTAAATATAACTAATTTGATAATTTTTTAAATATTAAAAATTCTAATTATTTATTTTATCTTATCTTAATAGTATTATTAGCTATAATCACTTATTTATATAATTATATTATTCACATACATCATATAAATATGTACATGAATGTCAACATGCATATACCATATAGATATAAATAATGTGTGTTGATGCCATTCAAATTGCATGTGGATCAAACTAACTATATATACGTCCCTGCGTTGTATGCCCGAGTATCTTGCACTCTCTACCATGGGCTCTATTAGCTAACTCAAATCCAAATACACACTTTGAATGGTAAAGTTGAAATAAAGAGCGGTCTAACTCAAATTCAAACTCAGACTTTGGAGAGTAAAGTCGACTCGAAACTATTAAAACTCAAGATAAAATTAAGACTTTCGGGAGTAAACTCAGAATAAAAACCACTCCATTAGAAAACTCAATATAAAGAGCAGATAGAAGGAACAAAATTGCATAACAATATGGTTCTGGTTCACTGAATTCTTACTCAATGAATGAATCATATGAAAAACACCACTGAATCGGCCAGAAGCACGACATTGACCTTGTGGTGGAATTGCCGTGCCATACCAGGAGAAGTGGCAGGGTCGCTGAGAGGCCTGAGACAGGGTAAGTTGACACCGTAGTGTGTGAATTTGAAGAGGAATGGAAGTGAAGGTGCCTTCCTCAACTTCACGAGCTACATATCCGACCTACCTTGTAGTTGGTCGACTTTTATTTCCAAGCCTAAGAAAAAGGCCAAATAGTAAGTTATTTGGTATAGAAATATTAAAATACATTACAATAAAATGTGTACAACTAGTACTTATATTTCATTCTTGCTTTCTTTCTTCTCAGAAATAAAATCTGTTTGGGAAATAGTTCTATAGAATATCATTAAAATATTTTACTCCCTCTCTCTCTCTCTTTGGAATAAAAAATTGTGTTTATGTACCTCCCTCTATTCTTATTTATCACACTCTCTCTTTCACTATTTCCTCATCTCTCATTCTCTTCCCCTACCTCTCTAACTCTCACTAACTCAAACACAATATCTCCTCTCCATCTCTCCTCCCTCTCCCTCTATCTTCCTCTCTCTCCCTCAATTCATCCTATATAAAAACCACCCCTCCAACTCTGTATCTCTCCTCCTCCATGTGTATCCCATAACTATATTTGTCACTCCCTCTTCCCCACTCTCTTTCCCTATCACTCTCAAATTTCATATCACACTCTCTCTTCCCCTCTTTGCCCCTGACTCACCTAATCATTCTTCCCCACCCCCTACTTTTTCTTTCTGTCTCATTATCTCCCTTGGCTTATCTATCCATCCCTTTCTCCCTGAACCTATGAGTGGACAATTTCATATGTGTTAAAGTCCCTTGTTGTAGGTTCCTACTTCGAGGAACAATTTTTAGTGCTAGGAATGCACATATGATTTTTTTAATTTAAATATTTTGTTTTGGTGGGAAGATTACATGCATGATGATTTGGTTACCTACAATATATAGTTGAGATAAAAAAAGCATGGTGGTTTGGGCTAAAAATACATGAAAACATCATTTGTTGAGTCTTGTTTAATATTATATATTAATATATATATTATATATTTTCTATAGTCTAGAAAAATTCATTGTCCATGAAACCACATGCATATATAGAATAATCTATGTACATTCTAAATATATAATTTAAAAAAAAAGTAATAATATTTACTATGTTTGATACGATTTTCTCTATATATATTAAAATATTCAAATATATCCCTTGTTTTTATTTACATTATAATGTTTTTTTGGTCCTAACCATTTAAAAACAAATTATATGGTTGACTAAAGGCCATTAAGACCCGCAGTCTAAGAAAAAAAAGATTATTTAATAATGTTAAGGCCCTTTTAGGCTACTTTACTAGCCTTGTAATCTCTATGCTATAAAAAAATTTTATTTTTTAAATAAATGCAAAACTAAGATTATAAATTTTCAAAAGAGAGATATGCACACACTTTGTTTTCTATAACCCTACAATTTTTTGTATTAGGACTCCATCATTTAGATACTCAAAGGTTGCACTAACAAAAACATATGCATTACATTTTGCACGAAAAATAACATATTAATGATAGGAAAACATAAAATTCACATAATTAGACATTATTTATATGATGAAAAATTACATATTTGAAAAAATAATCCGTCTATCTACATTTCATATTTTTAAACCATTTTAAAATTTATTGTATAAGTATCTCTAATCATTCCTAAAAATTAATAGATTCCTTTCTTCTCGGCCTGCATTTCCATTATCTTTTCATGAGATAAGATAATGAGTTTGTACCCACCCCTATGTATTGAAATTTCATCTCGAATACATGAATAAATTGTGAGCGGATGGAAAGAAATAAGGAGAAAAACCTAGGAAGAAAAAACTTTGAAGAAAAGGGGTTTGGTTACTACATTTGAAACAAATAACATCACTCTCAAAGAAGTATTTTATCAGTCAATGCAATATCTACTCATGATAGTTACATCATCAATAAATATAAGTATAATAATAAGGTCATGACTAAGCCAAAAACCAAATTGATGTGTATGGCCAATTTTTGTTATGGAATGACCAAAATTAGTCACAAACATAATTATGAGATACAATTCCACCATATTTATGAATAAAGAAAAAAATATGTATAAAACATTTGAATCAAATGGGCTCACATTTTCATAAGCAATTGATTACATACCAATTACTGTGCACAAATTTGTTTAAGGGGTATACCTATTTTATGGAATTTGGTCTAAAGAAAATTCTATAGAAACAAGTCACACTATCACAACAAATTTGAAAGAGATTTAATTAAAGAACATTAAATGTATATATGTCTAATATTATGATAATTAAATTTAAATTTTGTAGTGAACCCTTAGCCATCAATATCAATTATAGTCAAATACAATAAACTGTAATAAAATATGATCAAACATTTTTAAATATAGTGAAACACAATCCATTATGTTTTAATCATATTAAACCCGATTAACTATAAACAAATATGGACAAACATATGTCAAATACCAACCATAAACATTCATCATCAACCTTAATGAGTAAATAAATATTATTATAATAAATCTCACCTAACAAAAAAAATAACCAAAATCAAACCTATTCAAGATAATTGAACAAAATTTTTAAGAAAATCAACCATAAATAATACATAATACTTAACCAAACCAAACATAATCAATGTACTAACTATAAACCAAGCCCAATTAACTATAAACCAAGCCCAATTTAGTGTGATTAGCAAGAAAATAAATATAATAGTTTATAACAAATAATTAAGGCAACCCCGTCATTAAAAAATAATGAAAATAAACCGACCTACATCATTAGATGTCAACCACATTTTAGGGGATATATATTATCTTATATTAGGATTTATATTACATAATCACAACAACCATTTTGTGAGATGAAACAAATGGTCTGAATCATTACGGGGAAAATGGATTCTGAGATGGTTGACATTCCTGAAGAATATCTCGATATGTTGTGTCAAGAATTTGCATATGATCCGGTTCGACTACCGCTCAGTGAAGACCCAGCCCAGGTTCTATACAACCGGACGACATTCGAGACTATTTGAGATGCAAAACACGAAGCAGTTAATCCGTTTACCCGCAGGCCCTTAGACATTAGCAATGTCATACCCCAGGCTGAGCTGAGACAAGAAATGCAACGATACATGGTAAACAACTCAAGGCTAGATGTCATTTCGGACTATACTCGAGTCTTGAGCGAAGCAGAGATGAGAATTTTCATGCAGGGATTGGTTTCCGATTATGAACGCCTTGTAAATGTTGAGGAGGAAAAGAGAGGCGTAGAGGCAGAGCATGGTCGGAAAGACTTGTGGCAGAAAGGAAAGAAAAACTTGCGGGCAGAGCATTATTGGAAAGTTTTGGGGCAGAAATTTAAGCATTGTTGGAAAGTGTTGTGGCAGATATTCAATCTGCTCCGTCTTTATTGCCAATACCGGAGGGAAAACAGGGTTGTGTTTTGTTCAATAGGAGGATACGAATACTTGTTGCAGGTGTTAAATGGACGGTTTTCTTTTTTATGTTCTCACCGCTTCTCTTCAAGTGATATTTCGAAAGAATTGTGCAAGATCGTGGATGTCATTGGTTTGAAGGATACCAATTTTCCTCCACAGCTTTTGCTCGCGATTGCTACCACGATGAGTTGCCTTGTAATGCGATGCGATCAGGCGAAAATACAGGGCATGGTTTTAAGAATTTGTCGTGGGATGTTTTACGACTTGAACATTGAAATTCTATATACGTCTACGTCTGGGCTCGATCTTTTCTGCTCCTTGACAGTCGACGTCACTCTCCGTACATTAGGGCGTGAGAATTTCAGCGATATAGCTAATGAAGAGCTCTACAACGGGATGGCAATCCTAAAGGCTGCCTGGATGAAATATCGAATGAGTTGCAGCAGCTCAGAGTCTAAATATGTTGGCGTTCTAGTTGATTCAGTAACTCTTTGCATCTCGCGTTTGCATTACCTGCACCAAACAGCAATAACTAATGAATGTAGTAGGTCAAGAATGGTGACGAATAAGAATGAGGATGATGAAGCGAAGACGGTTGATCTAATTAATGTAGCACTTGAAGTAGGGCTCTGGTTAATTAATTCTATACTAACAGCCACGTCTGATGAAGAAGGAGAAAACGAGTTTTTCTCGGAGTTGAAGGAGACGCTGGAAGAATCAGATATAGTAACACAAATTGTCCTTGCGGGTTTCAAATGCATGGGATCGTCTCATTTTCAATTTGGTATAAATATTATGGTGACACTTCTCGAGGAAGAAGGCTCTGAAGGAAGAGACGATGTTGTACGAGTTGTTGGCGATTTTCTTGGAAGCGATGTGGTGGATGAATATGATTCAAGCGTTAAGTTGTCATTGCAAGAGTTTATGCACAATGTCAATGCATCTGAGGCTTGATCAGACATAGGGCGATTACATGAAGTGACATATTGGCAGTGAAAGGTGGTAGGATATCAATGGCATGCACACCTAAAAGTTTCATGTATAAAAAATATTAATACTTTTACATTGAATAGCCCTAACATGTTTATCAGATTACAAATTAGTTTTACAGTAGCTCTAGTTATGGATATTGTTGTTGTAAGGTTCATTTAGTATGATGCTAGGTACATAACACTATGACATTTAGTGCCAGCTAGGTTATACAGGGGCGTATGATGTAATTTGCATCCCCGGTCCCTTCCCGTAAGCATCTTATCTTAAATAAATATTGTAGGCCAAAACAGGATGCTTTGGCAAATGCTTGTAAAATGTTAATTCATTGTTTTAATTAAAATGTTTAGGAGATCGAATAAGGTTAATTTTAGGGAGTACAATAATCATCATAAAATGGCATGTTTTGTTTATTTATGTTTAGGAGATCCAATAAGGTTAATTTCTGGGAGTATAAGCATCATAAAATAATGGAGCAAATTGCATGTTGTAGATTAAAATAAATATATATTTTACGCTAAAAATAAATCATTTTCTAAATAATATCTTTGTATTATAATAAAATAAAATTGATATATTATTTATCCTGAGTTATTATCATAATTATTATAGTAAAAGAGTGTTGACAAAGAAAAACCTTGTGGTGCAATTAGAAAATAAGTTCTAAGAATTGGAATTATAGGTAACAATATTCAACAAAAAGTTTAATGTATTGCAGGAAAAAGGGTTCCCAGCCTTAAGATTGTGTAATGGCAAGTTGATTCCATTAGAAAAATATCAATATCAATTATCTAAGATTGTTGCATATGCATCTAATTTTCTAAAGTTAGAGGAACTATAAGTGAGAAGCCTTAATGGAAGTCCTACAACATGATCTATTTATTCAACATTAAATCCATCATCTATTTCTAAGCAAGCCAACTTTTCAAACATACACACAAGTAAAAGAGAGATTTAGGAGCATGGTAAATTTTTCCATTCCAAGTGAAGAGCAATGGGATAAGTTACTAGAGCTATTTGAATAAAGATAAATAAAAATCCTATAGTTTTTTGGAGCAGGCAAACAGAAGAAGCACAAAAGTAGCTACAGTCACCAACAATTCACTTCAAAGTCTGAATAGAAAATTAGAAATAGTCTAGATTCCCTATTACTTAGCTATATTATGGAAATATATACATGTTTTTAGTAGTTATTATTTTCTAATAAATTTTATTTGAAGTCTGAATCAATTGGAGACCAACTCTATAGGTATTTTGTAAAAAGTCTTAGTAAGGGTTGGATTCTGCAGTGAACTGTATTTTTGAAGTAACCATTTCAATAATACAAAGGAATTTTGGTTTTCGGATTCTTATGTTAAGCAAATGGTGATGTTTTCCTCCTTGTAAATTTTCTTTTCTTTCAAGTTTCACATGAATTTTTTCCTTCTTAAATTGTCTACAAGAATCTTAAGAGTTGAATTTACATTCAGTACTCTACTCTGGCTTGTTAAAAAATATCAATGTTTCCTTTTTGATATTAAATATAAAATTCATCTGTGTATGCCATATATTTAATTGAACTTAATTCTTGTTCATATCATCCACACAACAATAGCTCTACGAGATCCAATAGTTTGCCTACCTCATCCTATTTT
>APFE031319621.1:24953-41126 GCA_000404065.3 Pinus taeda | reverse complement strand
TTTGAATGTTATTTCCATTTTTTCATTTTAATTAAAAAATTAAAGTAATGATATTTTTGAATGTTATTTCAATATTATTATGGTAAAAACTAATCAATAGTAAAGAACAAAAAAATGAATAAACATTCACCAAAGTGGTTATGGATCACTGCACCGTTAATATTTCCGCTCCGAAATGTAGTCATTCCTTTTATGATCCACTTGCTTTTGTTCGCAAGGTCCTGCTTTGTATCAGAAACTCGAGGAACAGGGTGTAACATGACACAGGTGTTTTGATGTACAAGTGTTGAGGGTCAGAAGTAATGATCAGACCATAGGAGTGTAGCTAATCAAAATAAAGATAAATAAATTTAAAAATAATATTAAAAATAATAAAATTTAATTTTAAATATTAAATTGATACATGTGTAAATTTATTTTTTAGGTAACACATAATAACAATTTAAACTCAAGAAATAGTATAACAATTAAACTCAAAAGAGAATAGTAAATATCATCTTTATAGCTTAAGATAATAAATATTTAAAAAGAATTAAAAACAAAGTTAGTAATTAATATATATAATATATAATATAT
Organism: Pinus taeda; assembly: GCA_000404065.3. Taxonomy (NCBI): domain Eukaryota; kingdom Viridiplantae; phylum Streptophyta; class Pinopsida; order Pinales; family Pinaceae; genus Pinus; species Pinus taeda. The sequence goes on along the minus strand of APFE031319621.1, from coordinate 40,550 downwards.
ATATATATATATATATAATAACTCAAATTATGAAAAACAAAATATAAAAAATTAAATTAAAAAATAAAAAAAAAAAACAAATTAATAAAAATAACATAAATAAAATTCTATTCAAGAAAAAAAGAATTGATAAAATCTCTCTCTCTCTTCTCTCTTCTTCTCTCTCTCATCTCTCTCTATATTATATATATATATAACTTATTATTATTTTATTCTTATTATTTTTTTCAACTTTTTGTTTTTGTGAGTCGAGGAAATTTTTATGAAGAAAAACAGTTAAATTATTGTTTACAATTTTTCAAAATTATGCTGACCTCACTTCCTCTGTATTTATTGGCTGACAATTGATCCACGAGGATTTTTACATTATCCAAAATATATTGAGAAAGCCAAATGTACTGAGAAACTAGAAAACCAAGATCTGCACACAATTGCTAGTCATCTAGATTCATAAGAAGTCACTGGTGTGGAGTTTGTCAGACTAGAACCTAGTTGCAAAACTTTGCAGTGAATGTGCCACTCCATGTGTTCCAAGTGAGCATCTGGATGGTTCAAATGAGCCTCCAAGTGAGGTAAACTGTCTTACATCCTCCATTAGTTTCCCTACTTCTCATTTCAATCACCCTATTTCTCCTTGAGGACTTGTACCAAAAATGTCTTTAACTATTGGTGTAAGGTGTTTGAGTGGATGTATTATGTTCTTCTCCCCCTAGTATGTCTTAGATCCGAGAGCCAATGAGAAGCTTCTCCAATAAGTTCAGAGTTAGAGAAAAATTATCTCTCCCAATGCAAAATCCACTTCAGTGTTCGTACGTGATATTGAGTCCAAGGAGAGGTCGCGGTCTGAAATGCAATAGCTGCCTCTTGGGCCTAAACCTCAGCCCAAAAATGGATGGGATAGTCACGATTAGATTTCCGATGTTGACCCCTTCCCTAATGACTACGTCCTTGTTATCTAGGCATAATGAATAGTGCCACATACCTAATTTTATTTTGTCAGGGGGTACTTAGTATTTAGACTTTGGAAGTATCTCCACTCAGGTTCCACCAAAGATGTCCAGGAGTGTTCACTCCAAATTAGACTCGCTCTACCACCCTGCCTCCTTGACACCGATAAGAAGAGAACCATCTGAAAATCAACCTAACAATGTTAAAGATATTCCTGAGCCCAGACCCCTAGCGGAAAACCCAATCACAAGAGAACTAAAGTTGAAGAAGGCACCAAAAATAACCTAGAGCGGGAATTGGATTGTGACCCAATGATATAGATTAATGGAAAGAGTACCAAAGGGGAAAACCCGAGCCTTGTAACATTGAAAATTATGAATATCTACAAATAACTGACAAGAGGCTGAAATAATGGAGCTAAATTAAAGAAACCAAGCACCCATAATTACCTTAAACCAAGTTTTTAAGTGCCATAAACCCTCAGCACTAGACGCATGCCAATAGTTCCCGCATCTTCTAATAGTTGTGAATTGTTTATCAATGGAGGAAGATCCACAGTTTGAAGAACTTTGGTTGATGTTTCATACCATAATCCGAGTCCATCATCAAGACTTCAGAAAATATGAAAAACAAGAGAATATATAAATAATGGATGGTTGTGCTATTCTAACCCCAATAGCTGACAAAAAATTAAATAATATGATTAATAATGTATAATATTAATTTTATAAGTGTATAGTTTATAGTAATAATATAATAATGTTATGATTAAGTATATTAAATAATAGCTAATATAATATGTAATAATTGTAGTATATATATATTATATATATATATATATATATATATTAGATATTTATATAGTATAGAGTAAATAATTCAATAGTATATAGTTTATATTATAAGATAAATCATAAGTAGAAAATAAAGACCTAAACAAGAGAATAAATAGACAACATGACAAAAACCAAAGGAACAAAGTACAATAATTGAGAGGGAAAGGACAATAATTGAGAGGGAAAGGTACAAAGAAAGAGAGAAGAGAAGAGGGAAAAGGAAAAAGAGATATAATAGGTACAAAAGGAAGAGCTAATAAAGGAAAAGAAAAGAGAGGCAAAGAGGGGAGGGGAACATGATAAGAGAGAGAAGGACGAGTGAAGGAAAATATCTTTATTTTCTTTGGTTAGTAGGGGATACCAATTTTTATTGATCTCCAAGCCATTATCCCTATTGACATTGTTAGAGTGTTTTTTAATCTCAAGGGCTTCTCTTAACTGAATATGTAATAATGGTATTCCTTAGAAAGGATTTTGATATTTTCCAAGCTTATATGATATTTAGTGTTTATGGCATGTTCAATAATAGAAGACTTCTTAATCCTCTCATGTTTGATGTCAGAACTCTATTCCTTGATGTAAACACCTTTGTATTGGAAGTGTTCAATGCCATCTTTCACAAATTTCATTATTTGTTTGATGGTAGCATGAGGGCTAAAAAACGTTTTGGATTTTTTATTTTTTGGTTCAGGAATTTGGCAATTTTGTCAATGGTACCTTTTGAGGTAAGGAATATAGCTAGTCCTTCCTAGGGTTTGATTGTTGGTTTTGTGAAGAAATTGTCATGATTTATAAGTGATTTTTGAAGGGAATTCTTAATATCCATCTTGCTAACAAAGATCATAAATACTTTAATCAGGTGCTCTGGTTTAAATGCTTCCCAAGATTTGTCTCATATATAGGGGATGGCTCTCCTCCCGTGCTAACTAGCGCTGGAAAGTTGCAGATAGTGATAAATCCTATTGGAGAGATAAAGAGTTACATGATAGTGAGACCTTGTCCTCACCTAGACAGAAAATCCTAGAAAGGATCCACTCTCATTCAAGTAATTTCGGCATTGGTGAATAACATATTGGATTGTAGGGAATCTTGATCAACACCCTTGCAACCATCTAAATATTGAAAATACGATTCATTAAATGGTAAATACCCCACATGTATCATCCATTGGGGAGGTGTGCCACACTACCCCTTGGGTGTCGGTGGGATAGTGGGTGGCCCACCCCACCCAAAATTCCTTTCACTATTTTTTTCAAAATTTGTTTTATTTTATTCTCTCTCTCTCTTTTTAAGTTTTATTTTCATTATATATATTATAGAGCTTTTATTTTATTTTATTTAATTCTTGCATTTTAGTTTTTTTTGGGTTTAAATTTGTTTTTTAAATTTTTTTAAAATTTTTGTTTAGCCATATTTTGGTTGATTTATATTCTTTTTTTGTAACCATTTTTCTTTATTTTTTTAACTTTTTGGTTTGCAAATTATATATTTTAATATTTAATTTTATTATATGTTTACATTTATATATATTTTAATTAAAAAATTAGAAATATTGGCTTGACATCATTTTTTTAAAGGTGCTTTTCATGATTTTGTGTACACTAATGATGTTTTATGAGCCACAGTTGAAAGATATTGCAATTTTAATGACCCATTGAAAATGGCTTAAGTTGTCTTAGGCCATGATCTCAAAAGAGTTATAATTTTAGCCTTTAAAAAACTGCTTCTGTAGAATTACTCTTTGATTTATGTGTTGATTTTTAAGGTATTTTGTTGTCATAATATTCAGTTTATAATGCCATGGTTGAAAAATGTTGATTTTTTAAGGTTTTTTTGTACGCATGATATTTGAGTTTAATTCCATGGTTGAAAAATGTTAGGAAGTTGAAGGTTTTTTCAAAGTCATGCTATTTGATATTTAATACCATGGTTGAAAATTATTTGGATTTTAAGGGTTTCCATGATCATAATTTTGGTTTTTAATACTATGCTAGAATTTTAACTCTTAAAAAAAGGGTGTTGTGACATCACTACTTTTTTTATCTCGAGGTGTTTTTTCATATTTTTTGGGTGAAATTCTCATTTTGAGGTTATAGTTCTTGTAAAGTTGGTAACATTTTTCATGCATGACTTTGTAATAATTTACTTAGATGATATCTTGATTTTTGATAAAAAAATGGAAAAATCATGTAATGTGTACCAGTAAAGTTTTAGATGTTTTAAAAAGGGAGAAATTGTGTCTAAAAATGTTAAAATGTGAATTTAGTAAAACATATTTAGTTTATTTAGGCAATATTGTAGAAGGTGGTGAACAAAAAATGATCCCTATAAATTCAAAGCCATCATCAAATGGATCGAGCCTAATAATGTAATAGAAGTTAAGAGCTTTGTAGGAGCAGTTTAGTATTGGAGAAAGTTCATTGCTAAGTTTTCATTAATTGCATCTCCTTAACATGCTTTAACAAGTTCAAACCAATTTTTTCAAAGGGGAGGAAAACAACAAAAGGCCTTCGAAACTTTGAAAGAGAAAATTAGTACACCCCCAGTTCTAACATTGCCATATTTACAACTATTCAAGATTGAAATTGATGCCAGTCATTACGCCATGGGAGCAATGTTAATACAATGAAGGAAACCAATTTATTACCATTTTCAGATCTTCAATGGTGCAATAAAAACTATCCTACCTATGATAAAGAATTGTATGTTTTGGTTCAAAATGTAAAGAAGTGGAAAAACTATTTGATTTATAAAGAGACAATCATCCATACAGATCATCAGCCTTTATAGTATCTTCAATCACAGTCCAAGCTACAACAATAATGACATTTTTTATTGATGGGATTCTTGCAACAATTTCATTTGGTCACCAGGTATAAGAAATATATAGAAAACAAAGTTGTTGATATGTTATCAAGGCCTTATATTATTCCATCCATTTTTTTACAACAGTTCTTTAGCTCATGAAATTTATACCGAACAATATGCTAGGTATGAATAATTCAAGGATCTATATGAATGCTAATTGATGGTACTAAATTACAAGAATTATATTTTCATGTTCATGATAAATTGTTGTATCTTGTTAAATTGTGTGTTCCATGGGCTGAAAAAGTACATGTAATTAGATAAGCACATACTTCTCTCATTTTTTTATCATTTTGATGTAGGAAAAATAATAACCCACTTGCAAAGTTGTTTTATTGGCCTTAGATGAATGAAATTGTCTCCAAATATGTAGAGTGATTGTCATGTGTGATACTAGAAAACCTAGTAACAAAAAAATAGGTTTGTTCATGCCACTTCTTGTACAATCTAATCCATGGCAAAGTGTATATATGGATTTTGTAGGGGATCTTGTAGAAATCAATGTGTAGATTCTAAACTACTCATGAAATTTACTAAATCACAAGACTAGAATCTACTCTACTGATTTGTAGAAGCAAATTCACAATCGAGAATAAAAATCATTAACATGCAAGAAGATATATCACACATGCACATATATTTATCTATGGGAAATAAACTTCTCAAAACCCCTTACTATCTATATTGCATTAATCAAAGAATCTAGATGAATAGAAAATCCTTGCTCAATCTTGAGCACAACCCGCACCAATATCTTCTATCCTTTGCCTGATTGACTGAACTTGACCAATTCTTGTTGAAACGTGGCAACAAAAATATTCCAATTTTAATTTTCCCTTGAATCAAAATTGTGAATTAAAATCGAATTTAGTCTCACCAGCTACTTGGAAATAATTAATTAATTCATTTTGAATTAATTAGCTAGAGAAATTCAAGTTAGAAGTCTTTCTGAAGTCATGCAACAGTTATCCCTTAAATTAAGGAGATAAGGTTGAGTTATATTTGAGTTGTAATTAGTTAACTCAGTTTACTGAGTTAAGTCCAGTTAAATTAGTTCCAAACAGTTTGAGGAACTAATTGTGAGTTATCAGTCAGTTGATCCATGCATGCACTCAACTAGTGTACTCTAGATAAATGAAGATTCCCTCATCAGTAACTCATGCATGTCTATTATGAGAAAGACCCAGTTGAGATTAGAGACAAGGACAATGTATTATCAGTTGCAAGTGTTTTCCTATAAAGAAAACTCATGCATGTAGAGAGGTATAATTCCTTGAGGACTATGTAGTTCTGACAGTGTGTGAGAGTAGTGTTCCACTTGGTGAGGTGAGAATCATCCACTAGGAACAATGCAAGGAAATAGGAGCTTGGAGGGCAGAGAGGAAGGCTTGTGAGAGGCCTAGATTTCCTATGAACATCTGTGAGGATTGTACTAAGAGATAAGGCTTTGTATAATTCCTATGTATTTCTAGCTTGTATGATAATGCAGATAGTGGGGTTTTTAGCAGAGGCTTTCACTGAAGTATTCTCATGTGTATTGTGCATTGATTCTTCTTCTTCTAGTTATATGTGTTCATCTCTATCTTGATCGATCTTTAAGATTCTACAACTTGATAATAGAAGTAGGTTATAGTATTCTTCTTTGATTTATATTGCTTTATCAGGTTAACCTACAGTAGATCTACAAAGCTGGATTTGTAGAGAGATTTCTACATGGTACCAAAGCAAAGTTTATTGGAGCTGTGAATAGTATACTAAGAAGAGAATTCAAAGTTTGAAGTTCGGGGTTGCAGGTGCAAATCGAATTCATATCATACTTCAAGGTTGGCCAATGGTGTTCTATGGCCTGAGACTCGAGTATGCCTTGGAAGGTAGCTCGAATTACATAACATGGAAAGATAGAATGGAGGTTTTATTAGAAGACAATGGCTTGAAGGATTTCATTGATCAAGAATTCCCAAAGTGAGTTGCAACTAATGAAAGAGTTGGCTGAGTGGAAGAAGTGTGTGGCAAAGGAGAGATAGATCATCCTTGAGGGAGTTCAAGACCATATTGTCTCGAGTCTCCATGGGAAGGATACTCCATTTCAATGTGGAAGACATTGAAGGACCTCTACCAGAACGGTAGCGACCAGAGGAAATTGGCGCTCAAGGATAAGATTCGAAGAATCAAGATGGAAGGTGATACTATTTCCACATATCTGAACAAGCTCACAACCTGCAGAGATGAGCTTGGTAGTATGCGAATAATTACTGCCAATGATGATATGGCGAGCCTCTCTCTCCTTGGCCTTTCAAAGAGTTGGAATAGCTAACAGGACTCTGTGAATGGAAGGGAGAAACTTCTGGATTGGGAATGACTGTGGTTGGATCTAATGTAGGAGGAGATTAGGAGGAGCACACGTGATGGTTCTTCATCCAAGAATGATGATGAAGAAAATCTGGCTTTACCAAGTAAGGCAAGGAAAGGGAAGGGGAAGGCTTCCCATTCCAAATTGAATTCTTCTCATGGAGGGAAGAAGGGTGACATGTCTAAAGTGAGATGCTTTAATTGTCATGAGATGAGACATTATGCAACTAAATGCCCATCAAAGAAGTCCAAGAAGGGATCCTTGGAAGGATTGGAAGCTGAGGCATTAGCCGCTCAATTTGAAATGGACTTTACCCTCATCGCATGCATGGCTTTATTGATGATGGGTTGTGTTTGGTATCTTGATAGTGGAGCCTCATTCCAAATGACCGGTGATAAAATTTTATTCAGTATCGTGGAGAAGAAAGAACTCAATATGCGTATAAAGATGGGTGATGATGGAAAGTATAATGTTTCAGGAGTGGGCACAGTTTCTTTTTAGAGGGAGCATGGAGCTCCTCTCACATTGATAGATGTGAAGTATGTGCCTGGACTGAAGAAGAACTTGGTATCAGTCGCGATGTTGGAGGAAAAAGGCTATGATGTTGTCTTCAGTAAAGGAAAGGCGTTCCTAAGACACATAGCCATGGGTCAGACCAAGAGGATAGGGATTCTGGTGAAGAATATCTATAAACTAGAGGTAGATGATTGTGCAACATTGAGTATGAAAGCAGAATTGGTGCAAAGCCAAAACATTGGCGAGTTGTGGCACAAGCGGTTGGGCCATTTGCATCATGGGGCTTTGAAGATAATGCAACAGATATCTACAGGACTTCCCAAAGGTAAACTTGAGAAACTTGACACTTGCAAAGGTTGTACCTTGGGAAAGTACACCAAGTATTCCTTTCATGATTGAGATAGTTGAGCAAAGGCTATCTTAGAGCGAGTTCATACTGATGTGTGTGGACCATTCTCGACGACATCCACAAGGAAGCATAGGTATTATGTGATTTTCATTGATGATTATTCTCATAAATGCTAGATTTATTTCATGCAGAAGAAGGGCCAAACCTTCACAAAATTTTGTGAGTTCAAATCTTTGGTTGATAAAGAGTTAGGGAAGAAGATCAAGGCCTTGAGAAGTGACAACGGTGGAGAATATGTCTCTCAAGAGTTTAAGGACTTCTATGCAGCGGAAGGAATGAAACGAGAGTTGATGGCACCTCATAACCCACAGCAGAATGGGGTGGTCGAGAGGAAGAACATAACTATTGTAGGGGCAACATGGGCAATGTTTCATGACCAAGGCCTACCACTTCACTTGTGGGCTGAGGCATGCAACGCAACGGTATATTTACAGAATAGAAGCCTGCATCGCATACTTGGGATGAAGAAACCAGAGGAAGCTTTCTCCGGTAAGAGACCAGATGTGGGTCACTTCAGGATCTTTGCTCATCTGGATATTTCCATGTGACAATGGATGCATGGAAGAAGCTTGAGCCGACAACAGAGTTGGGGATATTTGTGGGGTACACTGATACACATAACAACTATTGGGTGTACTTGCATACCAGTCAGAGGAGAGTGGTTTGTAGATATCTCAAGTTTGATGAGTAGAAGGCCATGCGAGTTTCCCTTGAGAGGGAACTCCAACTACAGGCTGTGGAGGAACTGTTGGTTCCTAAGGAGTAGGAGCCTCAGACTGATGTGGAACAACCGCATGTAGAGGTTCTAGGAGTGGAGACATCCACTCAAGCAGAGTCTTCCTGAGATGACAAAAGCTCACAAGAGAAGTTGACAGATTGTTGCAGGATGCAAGAGAGAATGTGGGAGCACCATCTTCTCAGCATAGATAGAGGAGGTCACCTGAGAGGTACACTGGATACATGGTCCTTGCTAGGGAATGTGTTGAGACTGAGCCATCTTCCTTTGAGGAAGCAGTGCAACAATCAATTTGGGTTGATGTTATGGTGGAGGAGTATGACTCCATACTTCGTAACAGTGTTTGGGACATGGTTCTGAGACCAGAGAATAAGTTAGTTGTGAGTTCCCATTGGCTTTACATGGTAAAGCAAGTTGCTGATGTAGAAAGGATGATCATGTTGCTACAGTATATTTCGACAGAGGAGCAATATGCTAATATTTTGACAAAGGCATTGTCAAAGTCTAAATTCAAGTTCCATAGAGATAGGATTGGGGTGACAGATAATCCATTTCTTGTTGAGAGGGAGTGTTGAAATGTGGCAGCAAGAATATTCCATTGTTAATTTATCATTGAGTTAAAATTGTGAATTAAAATTGGATTTAGTCTTACCAGCTACTTGGAAATAATTAATTCATTCATTTTGAATTAATTAGTTGGAGAAATTAATGTTAGAAGTATTTCTGAAGTCATGCAACAATTATCCCTTAAATTAAGGAGATAAGGTTGAGTTATATTTGAGTTGTAATTAGTTAACTCAGTTTACTAAGTTAAGTCCAGTTAAATTAGTTCCAAACTATTTGAGAAACTAATTGTGATTTATCAATCAGCTGATGCATGCATGCACTCGACTAGTGTACTCAAGATCACTGAAGATTCCCTCATTAGTAACTCCTGCATCTATATTCTGAGAAAGGACCAGTTGAGATTAAAGACAAGGACAATGTACTATCAGTTGCAAGTGTTTTCCTATAAAGAAAACTCATGCATGCAAGAGGTATAATTCCTTGAGGATTACACAGTTCTGAGAGTGTGTGAGATCAGTGTTCCACTTGGTGAGGTGAGAATCATCCACTAGGAACAACACAAGGAAATAGGAGCTTGGAGGGCAGAGAGGAAGACTTGTTTAGAGGCCTAGATTGCCTGTGAGCATCTGTGAGGATTGTATTGAGAACTGGCTAGCTGTGAGAGCTAAGGCTTTGTATAATTCCTATGTATTTCCACCTTGTATGATAATACAAATATTGGGGTTTTTAGCTAAGGCTTTCCCTGAAGTATTCTCATGTGTATTGCGCATTAATTCTTCTTCTTCTAGTTATATGTGTTCATCTTGATCTTGCTCGATATTTAATCTTCCGCAAATTGAGAGTAGAAGCAGGTTATATTATTCTACTTTGATTTATATTACATTATTGGGTTAACCTACAGTAGATCTACAAAGCTGGATTTGTAGAGAGAATTTCTACAATTCTTAGCCAAATTTTCAATCCTCCAAGCTCCTATTTCCTTGCACTGTTCATTGAGGAATTAGCCCCTATTTTTTAGAGAAATTCCTCAATTGGATTGCACAATTCCTGTAGGCCCATTCTTTGACTACATGCACCATCTGTACACATGGAGCTAGTCTACAAATGATAGTACATTGCCTTGGAATCTCCATTTCAACTAGTTAACTCAAATTCTCTGCATGCATCAGTTATTTTGGGCTGATTGATCAGTTAACTGGATGACCACTGAGTGTGATTGAAGTTACACTGCACAACTTGACATTCCACTAGTTTCTCCAACGGTTGGAACTAGTTTAACTGACAATAACTCAAATTAACTGACAGAGATTGCTAAAAATTATCAATCAATCATACTGAATTGAACTCAAGCTTCCCCAACTCGAATTTACTGAGTTAATCGTGTGACAAGAGCCATGTCATCTCAATTAACTACCTCCAAGATTCTGCTGATGTGGAAATTCAATTTTTCTCTAGTTTGACCAAGGCAAAGTCAAACTGAGATTTTCTTGTTGCATTTTCAACACTCCCTCTCACCAAGAAAGGGATTATTTGCTAGCCCAATCCCGCCTCTATGCAACTCAAATTTACCTCTTGACAAATCTTTTGCCAAAATATTTGTATCTTGTTCCTTTATCGAAATGTACTACAACAACATGATCCGCCTTTGCACAAAATCTCGTAGATGATGGTGCCATATATCTATGTTCTTGGATCGATTGTGAAAAACATGATTTTTAGAGAGCTTGACACAATTATGATTATCACAGTGAATCATAGTATGATCAATCATCTAACCAAATAACCCAACAATAATCTTTCTCATCTAGATAGCCTCACATGTTGCTTGAATGTCAATTATGTACTCTGATTCTATTGATATGAGTGCCAAAAATCTCTACTTCCTACTCTACTAAGAAACCACTGTGGAACCAACATTGTAAAGTCCTCCTGATGTGCTCTTCTAGTCTGATGGACTCCTTGCGCAATTTAAATCTATGAATACACGTAGCTTCACTCCCTCTTTCCATTCGTACCATAGTCCAAATTGAGTAGGTCCTTTGAGGTACGGTAGAACATGTTTAGAAACCCTCCAAAATAATTTTGTTTGTCAAACGATGGCTTGGATCAACTGGCTGACTGCATAACACATGTTTGGACATGTGTTCATAAGGTACATGAGTGAACCCACCAACTTCCTGTACATGGTAGCATCCACTTCTTCACCTGAAGTGGCATCCTCCTTCCTCCAGTTGGTTTCTAGAGGAGTTTCCTTGGGTTTGCATTTGTCCATGCAGAACTTTTGAAGTATCTCATTGGCATAATTTCCCTAAGAGACAAACAATTCCCCTTATCCTTTCCATACTTGCAAATAGGGGAAATAGTGCATGAGACCCATGTCCTTCATTTCAAATTCTCTTGCAAGGCCCTCCTTAAAAGATTTGATAAGTTGTTCATCATCGGTCAAAATCAATTCATCAACATATAGTCAAGAATCAACAATTTACCTTCTACTAAGATGTGGTAAAGGTTCGTATCTGCCTCACTCTTGGTGAAGCCCAAATTGGTGAGGTATCTATTGATCGTGGTGTACCAAGCATGTGGTTCTTGCTTCAACCCATACAACGCTCACTTGAGTCTGCACACATGTGAATATATGGAGAAGGTCTCAAAACCTTTAGTTTGTTCAATGTACACCTCCTCCTCAATAACTCCATTGAGGAATTTTGTCTTCACATCCGTCTGGTGGATTTTCTGCCCCATCTGTGCAACCAGAGAAAGAATTGATATGATGGAAGAGTACCTTGCTAGTGGAGTAAAGGTATCATCATAGTCAACCCCTTCAACTTGAGAGTACCCCTTCTCCATGAATCTGGCCTTGTATTTATCTATGATTTCATTTGCTGCATGCTTTACATTGTAAATCCATCTCGAACCTACCACTAATTTGTCTGTTGGTCTTAGGAACTTTTCCCAAACAATGTTGTAACAACCCAGGTTAAAAATTCCATGTAATAAATGTTAATAAAGGTAAAATAATACCACAGTTAAAGGAAATGTATTCCAAGTTGAATTTTGGGAAGGACATCGCGGTGTGGGTGTCCATTCAATTTATTATGGCAAAGGAAATTGGGAAAGGCAATGGAAAAAGCATTAAAAAGGAAAAAAGGAAGTTTTGGCACATTTATTTATGAAAATAAATGTAATTAGGAGAAAAGGAAGGTGAAAGGTCATAGGGTGCATGTGAGGAGAAAAATTAAGGAAATAGAGGCCTCATTGATAAAAAGGCTTATGAGGATCAGTTGGCGGGCTTCGTCAGTGTAAGCTTGGTCAGTTCAGTTTTAGAGCTATCTCATTATTCTCTCTCTCTCACTCTTGGACACTTAGAATTTTTTTGGAGCACTCTAACTTTGGAGAAAGGAAGGAAAAAGAAGGCAAAGGAAAGCAAGGAATGTAAGGATGAAGCAAGGAAGAACAAGATCAAGCAGCTTCAACAATAATACTTGTAGGTAACATATTGCATGTGTGATTTCCTAGCCGATTTCGACATGCATGTCTTTTCATGTTAGTGTATGGTTATCTTGTTGTCAGTGGCATGATATGTCCTAGTTATGATGGTGGTTTTTAGCCTGGCATTTCCTTTTTCTAGATGCCATTGTGTGTTGGGATGTTGATATCAGTTTTGAGCTTTGGATTTGCCGAATGGATTTCAGAATCTAGGATAGAGGTGGTATCAAGGTTTATTCCCAAATGCCTAGGAGTCCCTTGACTAGTTTTGGTGGGATACATGGTAAATATTGAGGGAGGTGTCTTGGTTTAGGGCCTTGTGATGCAGGATTGGATTACGGTAAATCCTGAGAGATAAGGAGATAGGAAATTCTTCAAGGATAATGATGGATTCTGGATGGCATTCCAACTTTAGTCTAGTTTTGTGATCAGAGTACCCATTTGGGTGTGATCACAGATTGGTGAGGGAGGATGTGGTTTAACTTCTGGATTCCCTTGGTTGTTTTTTGATTGGTTTTTCCATGAGATCCCACGTTCATGCTTGGAATATGACAAGGGGGTGATTGGATGAAATAAATATTTGGTTCAGCCATGTCTACGGTTGGGTTGTACATGGAAGTCCTAAACTTGATTAGATTTTCCTATGTTTAATAAAATATAAGTTCTCTTTATTTTTTACTTATTTATATGTGGATTTAATGGTTGTTATCTCGATATTATTTTCATGGTTTTACACTGGTTATAAGCACGATTAAGTGACCAATTCATGTCATGTTTATTTCATGTATTTACTTATAATTGTTAAAATGATGGATGCAAGATCTAATTGATGTGATAAGAGTTCAAAGGAGAAGGTGGTGATCCTTCTTGTCATGTCTCATAAGAGTTTTCAATCATTCATGCTTTGTATTGTATCCTAAACCTGTAGATTGCATTAATACCAAGTGTTTGATAGAATGTCAGTCCCGCTTCGAGATGGTTAGGCCCAGTCATGGAGATAGCTTTTGGTTTATTAGTCTTGGCATCATGTGTTTAATGGATTCTGGAAGTTACAACAAGTTCTGGGTAGTGGCCAAAATTCTGGGCTTGGAAAGCACCTTAAATCTCGTAGACTCTAGCATAGGTCTGTTGGAAATAGTCCCTGGACACAGGCATGTAGGCTTGTGGGAGCATCCAGAGCTCTCCAGATGCTGGCATGGCCATAGCATAGGAGCATTGAAAGGTTTAATAGCTTAAAAACTTAGTGGGACCCAGGGGCATGATACTTGTGTGGTTGGGCTGTCTCTTGGGAGTGTTGTTGCTGATGTGGAAGGTATGTTTGATGTGTTTATGTCGATTCCAATTCCTTAAGGACACCTAGGAGGTTGAATCATATCATAGTAGCCTCTCACCACATGTTTACCCTGGTTGGTTGGTTACTTGGGTAGATATGGGAGGAGGGCATTACAGAGTGGTAACAAAGCGGGTTGCACTCTCTTTGGGTCATATCTGATAGCACATAGTGTTATTAGAGCATGGTTCACCCCTTGGATGGGATGGGTGGTGTGTTGGTCATGCATTCATGTTAGTTGCATATGTGTTGCTTATGCTTGTAGTCCATGTGCGTGTTTCATTTACATGGTTTTGATCATGGTTTTAGTGATATCGCCAGCTGAAGGTTGTTGTGCATGAGGTCATTTATGCAATTAGGTCATCATGATGCTAGTAGTATGTTATGATGTTGATATGTTGGCTGAGATAGAGCAGGAGATGCAGATCATTAAAGTGAAGTTGCAACATTTACCAAAGTGGGGGTAAATGGGTGGGGTAGGGTGCAAAAATGAGCATACTTAGAAAGTCTGTTGACAACCACCATGATGATTGACTTGTTTCCTAACTTCGGAAGACCATAAATGAACTCCATAGAAACATCTATCCAGATTGAGGTAGGGATGGGCAATGGTTGTAAAGTGCCTGGGGACTTGACTGTTTCTCCTTTATGGCGTTGACACACATCACATTCATCTACAAAAGTAAGAATTCTAGTTTTCATGCCTGTCCAAAAGAAGGAGATGAGTGTAACTCTGCCAAAATGCACGTTTTAATTGTAGATGTTAGCGATATCACTAAAATATCCTTGTAGTGAAGAATCTCATCCTTCCAAGAGTAGCCCACTATGGAATTAGGATCTGCTTACAAGTGTTTAATGAGTTGGGAGAGCGAAGGATGTGAAAACCATTCCTTGTGGGCTTCCTCAATCCAAGCTGGAATGGGAAGAGAGTTTGCTAGCAGGGTACTATCCTCCTCAAATTTGTGTGATAAAGCATCTGCTACGACATTTCCATGCCCTTTCTTGTAAATTATCTCATAATAATATCCCAACATTTTGGCTAGCCATTTATTTTGATGTGGCAAGGATAGCCGTTGCTCTAAAAAATATTTGAGGCTTTGATGGTCTGTGTGGATTTGGAAATGTCGCCCCAATAAGTATGGTCGCCAGGTATCCACTGCATGTAAAATGGCCATCATCTCTTTCTCATAGGTAGATTATCCCAGATGTTTCCCACTTAGTTGTTGGCTGGTAAAGGCCAAAGGTCAACCTTTCTGCATTAAGACAGCCCCAATACTTGTACTTGAAGCATCACATTCAATCACAAAATATTTGGTGAAGTCGGGTAGTACCAATACGGGAGTGGAACAGATGGCCTATTTGAGAGCCATAAATGGATTTTGTGCTTCATCAATCTAGAGGAATAAACTTTTTTTGAGAAGGTGAGTGAGAGGTCTAGCAATGCGACCATAATTGGAAAAAAATTTGCAATAGTAGCTGGTGAGACCCAATAATCCTCTCAAAATCTTCAAGGTCTTTGGTTGGGGCCAATCCTACATTGTCTGGATCTTT
>APFE031319621.1:3449-23238 GCA_000404065.3 Pinus taeda | reverse complement strand
CGCTCTTGTAACCTCCTCCCCTCTCTCCCTCCCTCAGCCCTCCCCTCCCCCAACTGTGGATCGAATCTTAACCAGAAATAAAACAAAAGAAAATAACCTCTCCTCTGATCCCCCCAGAAAAGTAGGCAGGAAATCCAATAAAGAAATCAGGGATGAAAACGCAGCGAAAGAAACGGCCACTGGAACACAGCAACCAATGGAAACCTTCCTAGACAAATCAAAAGGAAGTGAGGAAAAGATGAAAGAGAAGAGCGGGACCCACACCAAACACGGTAAATGATGATCTTGGTCTCCTAGAATTGTAGGGGGGTGGGCTCCTCCCTAAAAGCAAATGCAGTCCGGGATCTTCTTAAATTCGAGCAGCCAGATCTTCTCCTCCTCCAGGAGACCAAAATCTCAGACCAAGAATTCCAAAACCACACAAAAAGAAGCAAAAATTATTCAGGCACAGCAATAAGTGCAGTTGGCGCATTAGGAAGTATAGGAACCATATGGAACAAAAATAAATGGGAACTCACAAATCAAAACTCACACAGCTGGTGGGTAAGAACCGAAATTCATAACAAAGCCTCAAAAGAGGACTATACTATTTATAACATCTACGCTCCAAACCATTATAGGGATAAAGCCTCATCCTGGGACTCAATAACCACAGATCTCCTTGCAGTTCAAGGAAGGAACATTTTCCTTGGAGGAAACTTAAATCTAATAAGGAATGCTGATGAGAAATTAGGAGGAAATTTCTATGCAGACCCATCAAGAGATTCACTAGAAGCCATAATCCAAACCCATAATCTAGTGGACATCCCTCCGCAAAACGGGAGGTTCACCTGGAGCAACAAGAGAATTTGCAACAGCAACATAAAAGAGAGACTAGACAGAATCCTCGTTCAAGAAGGAATAGTTGCAAGCTTCCCCAACATCAAAAGTAAAATCATTCAAGGCTACACCTCAGACCACAAACCCGTGGCCCTGACTCTCGATAAGGGAAGGATCATGGGGCCTCTCCCTTTTAAATACAACAAAGCTTGGGATAGCAAAGAAGAATTTCGAAACCTGATTCAGGAGCAGTGGGCAAAGGAAGTCATTGGTTCACCCCATTACATTTGGGAAACCAAGCTTAAAACTCTCAGGTCAATTGTCAAACAGTGGGCAAGAAACCACGCAGCAGAGGAAAACAAAAAAAGAACAGACCTCCATAAACAACTAGAGCAATGGAACCAGGAAAAGGAGAGAATCCAGTACACAGAGGAGGACCAAGCCAAAGAAAATGAAATGTATAAATAATTATACAGGCAAAATAGGATGGAAGAAGAAGAACAAAGACAAAAATCTCGGTGTCTTTGGCTCAAAGCTGGAGACAAAAATACATCATTTTTCCATAACAGTCTAAAACTTAGACGCGCAGGGAATCAAATAGAGAGAATCATGGTGGAAGGGAAAGAGATAAGGGATCAGGAAGAAATCAAAGAGGCAGCCTACAGACACTACAAATCCCTTCTATCCGCAGACCCCCAACCTCAGGACAATGCGGAGTTTCTAAGCCCAATCGAAAACAAAATCTTAGACTCGCAAAACAGAGAGCTGGATCAAGAGGTCGCGGAAGAGGAAATTAAGTTGTCAGTATTTAGTATGCAGCAAGACAAGGCTCCAGGCCCAGATGGGTTTACTGTGGCCTTCTATAGAAATCACTAGGAGACTATCAAGAAAGACTTCATAAGGATGGTGAAAAACGTCTTCTTAAAATGCAAAATGGGGAACAGCATCAAATCCTCCCATCTAGCCCTCATTCCCAAGGATCCTAATCCCCTATCCTTTGACCGTTTTCGCCCAATCTCCCTGTGCAATGTCTCTTACAAAATCATTACCAAAATCCTTGCTAATAGGTTAAAAAACCTTCTCCCCTCCCTCATCTCAGAGAATCAAGGGGGCTTTGTCCCAAGCGGACAAATCATGGATAATGTCATTCTTATCCAAGAGGCAATTCACAGCAGCATAAGCAGGAACGAAAGGGGCATGATCATCAAATTAGACATGGCAAACGCCTTCGACAGGGTCAACCACCACTTCCTGAAGGAAGTTCTCAGGAAATTTGGGATATCCAATAATTTCATCAGCATTATCATGGAGTGCATTACTCACCCCTAGACAGCTCCTCTGATTAATGGCAGACTAAGCAACTAATTTAGAAGCACTAGGGGACTAAGACAAGGCTACCCCCTCTCCCCGTTCCTATACATCATCATGGCTGAAACGCTGAGCATACAGTTGGAAAAACTCCGAATGCAAAAAGAAATCACAGGAATCAGTATAGTAAGAGGAACTAAGGGAATAAATCATTCGCACTTTGCAGATGATGCTCTCCTAACTGGGGGAGCTTCCAGTTTGATGGCAAAAAGATTCAAGAAAACGCTAGACTCCTTCCTATTAGCATCTAGAGGAAAGCTCAACAACAAAAAATGCATGATTTACACTTGGAACGTCCCCTGGCAAATCATTCAAAGAATCTCTTTGATTCTCGACATTCCAACTCAAAGGAACTGGAGCTACTTCATGTACCTGGGACTGCCTCTAGCAAAAGATTCGGTCAAGACAGAAATCTGGGTGAAACTCATAGAAAAATTGAGAGGAAAACTCCAGAGTTGGGGAATGACTTGGCTCAACCTGGCTAGAAGAACTACCCTCATCAAAGCCATCCTCTCTGCCCTCCCCATTTATCAATTCGTAGTCACCCTAGCTCCTGCAAGCACCCATAAACATATGGAAATAATTATAAGAAGCTTCCTATGGTAGGGAGGAAGGAAAGACTCCA
This sequence comes from Pinus taeda, assembly GCA_000404065.3. Lineage (NCBI taxonomy): Eukaryota > Viridiplantae > Streptophyta > Pinopsida > Pinales > Pinaceae > Pinus > Pinus taeda. Next base: position 20,426 of record APFE031319621.1, on the reverse strand, counting down.
AAAATTTTAGTCTTGTCAAATGGGATCAGGTCATCCTCCCGTTTGAAAAAGGAGGATTAGGAATAAAAATCCCAAGACTATCCAACATGGCAATGGGTTTCAAACTAATTTGGAGAATCCTCAACGGGAAAGGCACTTGGTGGACAGAAGTCATCAAAAGGAAATATCTGAATGGCCCCAACTCCAACATCCTCTCAGAACCAGTTGTAGATAGGCAGTGCACTCTAGTTTGGAAGCTCATTAAAAAAGCCCTCCCCCAATTCAGAAATTATATCTCCAGAGCTCCGGGAAGTGGAAGAGATATTAACATCTGGACAGATCGAATCATGGGATCAGGACCAAGGAATTTAACTCAAAATCTCAGACCTCTTCAAATTTGGTTGGAAGCAAAAAGCTTAAATTCCCTATATGATATCTCCACTTGGGATCAAAACAGTTGGCAGGACTGGAAGCGCCTCTCTCCTCCAAACAATCTCAGGGATCTTTGGACTGAGCTCAAGCTATCTCTATCTGGTTCGGCTCCTACAAACAATTTGACAGAGGACAGATTTGTTTGGGACCCCAACGGAGGAAATTACACAGTTAAAGAAGGCTACAAGATCCTTCAGAACGCCACGGTCACTAATAATTGGGCTCTCCATAAAGTGGTTTGGAAATCAGACTGTCTCCCGAAGGTTAAGTTTTTTAATTGGACTCTCCTCAAAGGCAAAATCCTCACAGCTGAAAACCTCAGGAAAAGAGGCATCCTAGGTCCCTCTATATGTTGTCTTTGCCGAGCAGCTGAAGAAAGAAGCCTCCACCTTTTTCTGGAATGCCCTTTTGCCCAAAGCTGCTGGAAGCTCATCACTAGCCCCCTAAGTATAGGAGAAATGCCCGACCAGATCACCTCTCTTCAAAAAAATTGGGAGAACCGCTACCCTTATCCCAAGAAAAACAAGAATTTTATCAAAAGATTGTGGAACAACATCCCCTCTTCTCTCTGTTTGCAAATTTGGATCACTCGCAATAAATGTGTTTTCAACAATCGGAAGCCCAGCATCTCCAGCACCTTGGCAAAAACAATAGCGCTCATCTCTGAGACTATAAGTGCCAATGGAATGTCCCAACCAAATCAAGAAAGCTGGAACAAAAGGGAGACCGAATGGATCAACAAATTCAGTCTCAGCCTGGATACAAGAAACTACACCACCTTCAACTTAGGCCAGAAAAGGAAGGAGTGGAATCTCAGAGGCTCTAATGAGGAAGTCACTGAATGGATTCTAAACCAAAAGAGGCCTACCCTCCAGTTCGATGGGGCTTCCAAAAATAATCCAGGAAAAGCAGGTGTAGGAGGAGTTATCAAGGCTCACAGGGAAAAGTTATGGTGACTTATGAATGGGGCTTGGGTAACATGACCAACAACAAGGCCGAGGCTTATAGCCTCTTCCTGGGTACCTCAATCTTGAAGAGACTTGGAATGTAAAATCCAATCATTCTGGGCGGCTCAGCTATTATTATATCTGCCATGGTTTCAAGGGGCGATTTCAAGCAAATAGCTCTGAACAACATTAAAAATAGGATCATAGACAACATTAGAGATATAACAGGGGCCACTTTCAAACATGTGCTGAGAAGTAACAATACTGAGGTGGATTGTCAAGCCAACAAGGCATCCAGCAGGTCGGTAGGCCAAGTTAGAGAGAATGATTCTACCTATGACAAAACAATCCCTTAATCTGTCATACCCCACCCTTCCTCCTAAGAATCTGGGTCACTTTAGCCCTCCCTCTTCCCGAAATTCGCATACCCCCAAGCTCCCATATCCTCTGCCAAATCTACACGACTGCACCACAGAGATCCTCATCTCTCCGGTCCACACCCCTGATCACATTACTGTCATTTCTCTTAGGTACGAGCCCGAGCTCCTCATGACCCCCGTCGTCATTCCCAAGCTTCAAACTGGTGGTCTGCGCTCCAATATCTTTCTTGCCAACAACAAAATCTATGTCAGGCATCTCAGTCATCCCAAGGACTGGAATTCCCTCTGCTCGAATTCTCAGTTAAGCCCCTCTTCATCCTATAAATCAAGCAGTTCCTCTCCCTTCCTTCACACAGCGATCAATGCTCCGAAGGTCTCTGTTTCAGCCCTCTTCCAGAGCAGTCTTTCTCTTGAAGTCGTGCGTACTCATCCAGAGAGCGGAGGCCGACCTCCCACCGTGGTAAACTCGGGCGCTTTCATTCACTGTCTCTCTCCTATTACTAACCTGTCGTTTGTTTCTTTGTTCCAGCGCTCTCCCCCTTCTTTCTTCATCCTCCCACAGGCTTCCAGCTCCTCTCCCACCTTCTCTGTCCCGCTCCCGAGCAGAAATCTCGTCCCGCTCTCCCCCTCTCAGCCTACTTCACTTCCCTCTGCCGCCTCTCCCCTCTGTTCCCATCTTCAGCAACAACAAGTCTCAGTTTCTTCTCATCAATTTTGCGAAATGGCAGATCAGCAGGAAGCCCGTGAGCCCGCAGTCAATCCTCTGGAGAATGTCATCACAAACAGTGAATGTACCCTTTGCAAAGCACATACCTTCATGATCGCCAGATTCATCAAACGCTTCAATGATCTCAAAGAGGATTTCCAGGCAGACAGCAGGTCCAAAAGGAAGAAGCTGGAGAAGCAGAAAGCAAAGATCGAGGAACTTAAGGAGAGATGCACTCACTTGGAGGAAGCGATAGCCCACATCAGGACCTTAACCCAGAGCATGCAAGCTGAAGCCTCGACTAGGGCCAGCGCAAGAAAAGAAGCTCACCCGGATGATTCAGTCAACCAGCAACAACCTTAGGATATATGCACTGTAAATTTTGTTGGTTAGCAGGTTCTTTTGTTTGGCAATATAGTCGTTACCTATTTCATTCTATCTACCATGTTTTTAGCAACAAGGATCAAGGGTCTACGCACCCATTTTGGATCCTCTCCTCCATGTTTTTTCCCTTATATGTAATCGGACATAGTCCTCGAAGTTTTTATAATATATAAGTAACCGATCTTGTCAAAAAATATATATATAATTTGGCATTTATAACATACCTGATTTGACATTTATAATCGATAGGGAAATCATAAATGTGAAAATGTCATCTCATAGTTTTCCATCTAACAACCATTGACAAACACTAGAGAAGGTACCCAATATATACCAACCCACTCATAAAGTAACCCTACATGACAAATAGGCAACTTCTTTTTTGTTTCAAACACGTGATAAACTTTTAAGAAAAAAAGAGCATCTCGGCATACAAATCCATACTCTCTTGTTTAAAAATATACTTCACCAAAGGCTTTGGAGAATTCTTATAAGGTATAAAAACAACACCTTTGTGTAACTCGATAGAACCAACACCTTTGGTATAACATATCGCTTAGTTAATTAGTGATGAAAAATTAAGATTTCGACAATTTCGATATGTGTAGTTTAACGAGGCGGAGGAGTTGCCCAGAGAGTTATGGAAATTCCGGTTGTATTTAGAGAAAATCCGGCAAGGATTTTTGTAAATCTAAGTTATAGTTGTTAAACTTCAAAATTTTAGGTATCCTAGACGTTTTTGATGGCGCTGAATCCATTTCCACCATCAAAAACACGATTCAAACACTGCTTCTACAAGATTTTTTGAAACTTTTTTGCCCAGATTCCTACCACTTTTGGCCGTCCGAGCAATTCCCCTGCCTCGTTAGACAACTCCATTTCGATAGCATAGATTTCCTTACCCAATTTCATTTCGATAATTTCAGTCAATACAATGTCTATAATATCAAAATTTATTTGAAAATTGTGACCAAAATGCGTAGAAATATATTTAATTGGTTGCAATATTAACTATTTTTCACATGAACACATATGTACAATCACAACTCATTAAAATATTCATCCATAACTCAATAAACCTATACACGTATATTATATTTACAAAATACAATTATTATCAATAAAATTTTACCATAAAATATTAAATAAGTTTTTCAAAAACTATGGCAAGCACCTTTTCTCAAAAGTATGTCATTCAAGCCTGCCTCTGCCTATATTAACAGTTTATATTTTTGCAATTTTTGTGATTTTCAAAGTTTGTACAAGCAACCAACTTGACCAAAAAGGCAGAAGAATTTCATATTCAACAAAAGGGAGGCGAGCAAGGCTTGTATGTCCAAATCTGACAACTGAGGACCCTTGTCCATGAAGCCCCTTTCTTTGTAACATTTTAAGACATTGGAGGAACTCCTCCTTTTGTTCCCACCATTGTATAATAGTTGAATGGTCCCACTAGTGACCTGCATTTTCACAAAGTTGAATAAAAAACCATGAAAACCTTAGTTGAAAAACAATTCAGCAAACCAAAACAAACAAAAGGTATTAAAATATGAAGTTAAATTCCATTGAAATAAACAGCAATAATAGAAAGAAAAAAAGTCATGGAAACATTATTTGAAATGTTTGGAAATATTGGTTCGCTGGTGAGCTCCACAGTATTAAGCATTGTATGTTTGGTGTGGCCTTATAGTATTATACCACTAGAATGGCATGAGTTTCAGAGACATAAGTTTGGGTGAAAGAACAAAAAAAGAACCACTCGAGTCAAGTATAACAACAAAAAAGCATAATTGTGATTTTGAAGAGGGACCATGGAATAAAATCATCTTCGAATTTAACAGGGCAACCAATAATCTTGCCAAGCATTGGGATTATAGGTCTCCAAGGAGAATCTTCCACCATGGCCATCTGGTTTGTCTGACATGTGGAAGGATCTAACCTCTTACCACATTTACAAAGAATTTTTAAACTTTTTTATGAATTGATGCTTTAGAAATGGGTTTTCTTTCCGTTTGTCAGGGATCTTATCATGCTTGTCCAATGTTTCTATAGATTTTGAAGCAGCAATTATTAATCCATCTACTTCCAAAGACAACACAAATTTGATAGATTATATGACTGCATAGGAATCGTTGTACCCTCCACAATATTCTCCTCAGAAACTTCTATCTTAGATGAAATTTTTATTTCTTGATCACTTAGAATCCCCTCCGACAAGTCAATATTCTAGATGAAAAGACAACAACAAAAAAAAGAAGTGAAAATCTACCCTCCAAGGTATAACCACGACCTATTGAAACCTATGAAGTCTTTGTATCATTAGGTTCATGAACCCTGTCACACCCAATGCAAATATAACATCATACAAAGCATCAATGAACCCTATATGCCAAGAATTTTTATCAGGACAAAGGTAGAGAGCATATGCTCCAACCTCCAATGAATCCCACAGAATATAGGAGTATTGTTTATGAAGCCATGAAGGGATTTTCTCTGCGTTCCTTGGTTAACTTGTTGATTTGTGACCCTCCCTTACACAAAAGACCAACACTAGGTCCCTCAACTTCTATCTAATATACATAAAAATTTGCGAGGAGCTTGACATCTGGGGATAAATAAGGTAATTTCATTGCCAAAACAATATGACTCCCCTTCTTTCACTCTAAGCAATTCATATCCATGGTTGAGTATGCACTAAGAGGCCTAGATTTTATGTCTTTTTCATGACAATCCCTCAGCTAAGTTTGATATGACATCAATACAAGTTAATTTTTGTGTGAAGTGAATTCCATAGGCATTTTCCATAAATTACCAAGTATATCAACTTTAGATAATAAAAAAACATCAGTGCTTAGACACAAAGCAGAGAAATGTACTTTTCACAAATTACAAAGTATATGAACTTTAGATAAGAAAAAAATCATCAGTATTTAGACAAAAATCATAGAGATTTCAAATATATAGCTAAATATTGATTAGAGCTCCTTCCAAAATATTTACATAAGTGCATGGAAGGGTAGTTCTATGATTACTCCTTTTTCGCTCCCCTACTCTCCTCGTATGAAGGAGAGTCTACTCAAGTATCTCTTCACCTTTTGACATTATGCTAATATCCCTAATAAATCACAGATGTGAACCCTTTGGGTGTAGCACAAGGACTGATCTGTTTTTCTAAATAGGAAGGCCCCACAGTGCATGAAGAATAAAACATCAATGCTTAGACAGAAAGCAAAGAAAGGAACTTTTTACAAATTACAAAGTATATGAACTTTAGATAAGAAATAAATCATTGTATTTAGACAAAAAAACATAGAGATTTTAGATATATAACTAATTATTGATTAGAGCTCCTTCCAAAATATATACAAAAGTGCATGGAAGGGTAGACCCATTAAGCATCCCCTTGGATGTCTGTTACTGATTATTAACTTCTATATTATTTGATTGGTCTCATTCGTCTAGTCTACATATCAACTACATAATCAAGCAATGAAGAATTTATTATATAACTCAAAATCATGAAGTTAAAGCTCCATCTATTCCCCTTAATCTATTCACGAAACTCTGAAGCAGACTAGGCTAATAGTTGTCTTACAAGAATTATTTCATTTTCAGAAGACCCTCCTTGATCTCGATGAATTTCCATTATGTCCTTACTTGGAACCATTCTCTTGGACTTTGGAGATATCATGACTATAGAGATACCAGTAAATACAAGCATGCAACAGAAGACAAATGAAATCAAGAATCACAGGAAAGTCCAATTATAAATCTATTATTCTACAGGAATTTAAAAGGAGATGTAAGAAATAATTCAGTACTTAATGAAAAGCTCAACTCTATAATACATTTCCTGCTCTGCCATGCCAAAAATATGCAAACAAATTTAAAGACACCACCATCATACTTTTGAAAAAACAATGAAAATCCAATGCTTTGTGCTTTAATTTTATAAACAGTGACATCGACTTGCTCATTTTGGGAGTTAAAGTGTCGTCAGCCACTGTTGCAGGGGGGTGAAGTGTCGTTGCGCCCACCATTGCAGGGTCCAGCTACAGACTTTAAAAGGGAAAACAAAAGGATGGTGGAGATTTTGTGTAACCATTTCCTATTTATCTTATGCATTTGTCAGCGTGCGATGCGATGAGAAGAGAAGGGGTTGAGAATTACATGGTCAGCATTAATAGCTCCACTAGATGATGGAATGCGCAAAACCAATGGCGTTCACGTCGGGTCTCAAATTTTCAAGAAAAATAAAAATAGATAAGAAGTTACGCATGAATTGAGTTTCAACCGTATTTTGGATTTAGTTAATCCGGTTGAGAAAAAGACATGACGCTTTCCTTACTGGCCAAAATATGGAAATTTAACAAGTCAACCCTTCAATAAAATTTCATAGTCTAAATTCCACAAGTTTGAGGGCGCAGTAGGGTTAAAATTTAAATTGATTGCTTAATGGTGAAATGAAGATGTCATTTTTATATTCCCCTATGCTGAAAAATAATAATTAGAAAGTCAACTTCTTTTCACATCCAAAAATTAAACCCTAGACCTTGACCTTAAAACCATACAACTAAAAACCATAAACAAACAACCTACCAAAGAGCTAAGCACAATCCAAGGACAAACGAATATCTAAAGAAGATAACATGTAGGAAAAGGAAGTTCAGATTTTTAATCATGAATAAACCCAATAATTTATCTTTGCAACTCAGAGGCAAAATCCCTAGACTTCTTCATGTCCCATTCCAACTTCTTTGCAACTTTACCAAAGAGAATGCATGGAACCCTCTACACAAAGGGAGTAACTCTAATAATAGGGTGGATTCCTTCTCAAGGTTGTAATTTTCTAGGTTAGACTTGTTGTCCCACCTAGTATGAGAGAAAATCATTATGTATTTGGCAAGCAAGTAACCTCATTGCTTGGGATTTTGCTTCAACACTATAAGTGTGATATTTTTTCCAACAGAAACATGCATCCCATATGCTAAGGTAAACAAACACTATATGAGTGACATTTGGTCAAACAAATGGAAAAGGCTTTACAGTGGTGTCAACATTTTGTCAAATGGTTGACAATCATCTTCCAATCTTTGGCATTCATCAACCATTCGTTGAGAAACAAACATCTCTATTATTCGTCAAGAATGAGTACAAAGCATTTGTTTGTCATTTCAAGTATATCCTGCCAAAACCAAAAAATAAGGAATCAACATATTCACTCTAGTATTTCTTGCAAGGCCTCAATATTGTCATCGAATCAAGACATAAATAAAGGTACAACAGACATAGTAACAACATCAGTCATTGAATAATTTCTCCATAGGAAACAACAAGAGGGTATTAACCTTACACAAAGGAATTAACGAAACTGAACCATGTATGGGGTTTGCAAAATTAAATTAAAAGTTTATCATAAAATTTTGTCGCTTGTGAAAGCCCACTGAAATACTCAACCTCTTCCATAGTCGTTTCTTGTTCATTGTTTACCCACCTTTCTCCCCACTACCCATAGTTGGAGGTTATGAGGGGTTTGGAGAGGTAGAAGCTTTGGGACCTGGTATGAATTATCTTATGGGCAGTAGCGGTGCCTTCAAAATCAGTAGCAGCTGTGTCGGACTCATTTGAAGAATAGTGGCAAAGGATGACATAACCTATGCCATGGTCGTTATTTTGTTGTTAATGGCTAACATATTGACAACAGGTAAATTTTCTGCACTGACCTTAAAGTTTCAAACCAAAAACCCAAACAACACCGCGCAGAATGTGAGTGCATGTCGTACTATTAGGAGGCAGAAAATTGGAAACCCTGCGATGCATAACAGCTGAAACCTTGCGATGGGTAATAACTAACTGCAAAATCGAAATCAAAACCACACTTCAAATCAACGGTTAAAAGTGTCACACATGATCGAATGAAGGAGAGTAAATGGGTAAACAAAAATGAGAGGGGAAAAGATTAAAAAGGAATGCCTATCAGCGTAAAAATATATCAAACAAAATCAAGTAGACTTGAAAAATATACCCATTCCTCAACTTCGGGTGTATGTTGAACTATTAGGCGACTGAAAATCGGAAACCCCACAATGTTTAACGGCTGAAACCCTGCGATGGGTAACAACTGACTGCAAAATCGAAAATGAAAACACATTTCGAATCAACAGTAAAAAATGGCACACATGATCGTATAAAGGAGGGTAAATGGGTAAACGAAAATGAGAGGTGAACATATTCAAAAGGTACGCTGAAAATATATCAAAAAAATCAGTAGAGTTGAAAAATATACCCATTCCTCAACCTTTATTTTTATAAAATGTTTTGAGTTCAATACTTTAATATTCTTTAATTTTGTCTCTCTCTTCTTTGTCATTAGTAAAAATAGAAATATGCAACTAAAAATATTCCATGCTTTACTTTACTAAATTACTCATTAAATTATTCTTTTGTTTGATGGTAAAAAAACCTTCAAACCTTTTGTTTTTGTGATTTTTATATAAAGTTTTTTAAGAAATTATTATATTTTACAACTAATTTTATATAAATAAATTGTTTTTTAAAATTTTTGAAATTTTGAAAATAATTTTTTGGTTGAACCATGGTTAGACTATCTTTATGTGGTTTAATTTTTGAATTCCACGTATAAAAATGAAATATTAAATTATATTTAAAAATTGACCCTTCTCCACATCAACAATAATTAACAACAACTCCATATTCCTAAAACAAAAGACATACACATCGTTAGCATCAGGTTTGCCCCCTTGTTCCTATCACAAGGTCGGAAATGCTATTGTCTTATCAAATTCATTATGTATAATTCTATGTTTAATATATATATATATATAATATAATTCTTACGGGACGTGTCAAAATAAGACATTTCACTTAACCCTAAGCTTTCCCTACCCAATGAAATTAGCCTATCACAAGGCTACAGTTGGCGCTACAAAATATTTTCGTAGGGCTCACCGAAAAAATTAAAAGTTAGGTTTTCAAGTTGCCAACCATATCATTTCAAGTGCCTAAATGTCCTTTTACAAAGTCTTGTCATTTTTCATCCTTAATGTGACATCTAGCTGTATTTTGAGGCCCAATAAAGAAGTTTAAACCCAAACCCTAAAAATGTATAGTTTGCCCTAAACGATAATTTCCAACAAACCCAAAAAATTATTTGCACTACATAAGGCAGTTCTAGAAGGGTTTGCATCATCCGACCAGGAGGATTCAAGGCTGTGAAAGTATTTGCAGCGTCAGAAACATTTGCAAGATGGGAAGATCAAGCCATGTGAAACATTTTTAGTCAGATGGAATGTATTTTGAGGTTTATCCATAAATGTTGTATACATTCCAAAATGCAGGTTGGGAATCAATATTCTAGCGCTTCAATGGAAACAACCTAAGTTGGTTTCTTGAATTTATATACTCTTTTGATTGCAGTACAACACGAATTACAACCCTACAATTTCCAGTCACCGAAGAATCCATTGCAGAGGCCACAAGTTTGCCTACTGGGTGCGAAACATGGTTTAAAAAAATAGAGATTACAGAATGTGGACCTAAATTTCTTCTTGAAGGAGGATTTTCAAGACCGGGACTAGAACGTTTGAGTCTCCCAGAACATGTTGAAGCATGAATGGTCTAACGCTCTCAGGATTGTACAACTCTTCTTCACCTGTGAAGGAAGGTATTCCAAATTTTATTTGTATCACATGAGGTTTTTGTCATACAATAGTTTTTAGTAAAATGAATTTGCCATATTTCCTTCATCAAAGTTTGCTGAAAAATGTCTACCAAAGCTAGAATCAGACCTGAGCTTTCACCTCATGACATTTGTCACCGTGCCTTGATAAAAATATTATATATTCATGAATTGAACAAGCAGGTTGACCAACTAAGACAAAGAATTATGAAAAGCCATGCACCCAAAAGGCAAAGTAGAGGCAAAACTAGAATTTCTGTCAAAATCCTAGCTCAAGAAACAAAAAGAGAGCCCAATCATATGCATATTGAAGAACATATTAAAAACCATGCAAAAGAACCAAAGGTTAGGGTCTATGAGAGGAGAACAAGAAGACAACGAAAGCAAATGTTAGAAGAAGAGGAGACAAAATAGAAAACAACATGAAGTGAAAAAGGGAAACAAAAAATGGAAATAGGGGATGAAGAAATAAAAACAGAGCCTAGGGTTTACTGTAGAAAACCCCATATTCGTCCTACAAATAAACTAGGACTGAGTTTAAAGGAAAAAATCAACCCTAAGTTGAAGGAGACAATGATTGTTGACGAATATCAAGAAACTGTGAAAGTTTCAAAGAGCATAAAGAAGGCCGCCAAATAGAGGAAAATAGAGTATGCAGGCAGAAAAGGGAAAGAAACCCTAAAAGATAGCAAAACCATACATAAAAGTACCACAAGGATGACAAGGAACCAAGACATTTCTCAAGCCCTAGAATCTATGGAAGAGTGATCAATTTACCTCATTGGTAGAGAAATATACAAAACCCTAAATGTGTTGAAAAAACCCCAAAATTTACTTCAGTGTTTTGGAATGCTTCATTTCATCTTTTTGAAAGCCAATTTTTTTTCGATATACTATGGTAATATGTCATAAAGGGTTTTGAGGCTAAGGGAATGTCGATAATACAAGTCAACACAAGGAAAAAGAGCCTTAAAAGAAGTAAGTAGTTACACAGTTTCAACATATTTTACAAGTTCATGTACCAATTTTGTTACCAAGAAGGAATACTAGTTGCAGTTCTAGACATGAAGCCTATACTTTAGCTATGACTTGTCCTTTTCCCAGAAGAATAGAAAAGGAGGATGTGTACAACAGTTGTTAGATGCTTTGACTAATGTTTAGATTGCAAATAAAGATCTGAATAGCTAGAAAAATAGGATTTTGATTATCTTTTGTTAATTAAATTCTCAAATATTGTAAATATTTTATAGTTATTGCTACCATACTTTGTGGATATTATCTTTTATGCATTTTCCCTATATAGTACATCACAAAGGAGGAAAAAAGGTTGGATTTTCAAGTTTTGGAGAATAAACTATTGCTCTGTTTTGTAATATTTTTTTGGGTATTAATTATATCAAGTGCATTAGTAAAGAGTGCTTTCATACCAAAGATTCACGACGATGATGTTTTGAAGTTTGTCCCATTTCTTATGTGTATGTGATTCCTTTTTTAGTTGTTCATTTATGTGTAAATATTATGAGTATTTAAGTTGATGGTAAATGGTGTGGAACTCATCCTTTGTTAGATGCTCTGTTACTAAAGTTAGATACTCACATTTTACTTTGAAGTTACATTTGAAATTCATCCTTTGTTAGATGCTTTAAATAAGATGGATGGTTAATCTTTTTTTCCACTTACATACTACAACGATTATATTTACAAATAGATATCATTTACCTTGCCTCTATTTCCTAGAGCATTTTATCTGTCACTGACGATTTTTATAAACACTCAGATTTGACTCCATTGCCCAATAGTTGATATTTCTTAAACCCTGCCCAACCACCACACTCAAAACCCACAAACCCTACTGAAGATCTAGTCATTGTGTGAATACACAGTCAATTGCTAATTTAGTGATTAAGTTGTCAGAGAGAGGCCTCTCTAGATTGAAGGGGCTAGCCTTCAATCTATAAGATTGGTTTGAAAATGTTATATTAGGGAGTTTTTTGTTACAACCAAGAGAAACTTTATGAGTGATAACACAATATTTTAAAACTGCCACCTAATCAGTACATTTAATATCATCATCACATTAAAATTAATTCTCCAGCTAACAAATAGAAAGGAAGCCATTGATTATGTCCATATCGTAGGGGCACTAGAGCACATTTAGCAGTGATATGATGTGATACTCTACGGTCTAACAAATCTTTTATTTACTAGTATAGTTTGGTGAATGATATGACGTAAGATTTCAAATTAACATGTTAAACATTTGACCAATTTTAAATTTTCGTAACAAAACTTGTTTATGAAGTGACACAGTTCAAATGAGTGATAAAAACTTATTCTAAGCAGGATTTAAGAAAAACCATTTTCTTAAATGGAAAATTTTTAACATTATGCATTTCCACCTTTGACAGTCGTCATGCGCTCTTGCAGTTTCGTTATCCTTCAAAGGGACCACCCCACACAACAACATGGACAATGTTTGCGATTTAATATCCCATCCCTCATTTGTATAGGGATTCACGTTTAGCGTTGACAACACTAAATAAGTACCACACGGTTTTTTCATCAAACCACATGCAGAGGTATCATTTTATTGGTAAATATTATTTTTATATAATTGGTTTCTTTTTAAATACGTGAATTGTTTAAGTTATATATATATAAAGAGGTTAAATGGTAAATTTCCAAGTAATATCAAGTTTCATGTATAAAATTAAGATTAGATAGCACCCAAAAACAGATGAACTCACTAATGATAACTTCGAGGATGATCATAAGCAAAAACAATTTTGTAAGGTATACTATTTAAATTAAAACCATATTTTAATCCTAAAAATAAGATTAAAAATTATTTGTTATTGGTTAAAAGTTTTGTTTTTTTAATATAAGGACACATGTTAGTGTCTTGCAAGAGTCGAAATCTTTCCTATTATTACTCACCAATGGGTCATTTTAAGTGGTGTGGTTTTTCTTGCATAACAAGGATGAATCAACCTATATCTGTGAATAGTAGCTAGATAGGTTTTGGCATCTTTGAAAGCAAAAGATTACGTATGATAATAATTACTTTGTGACAATAATAATGTTAAATATAAATTTTGTTGAAATTTGTAATTAGTTCTATTTAATTCATTGGATCTTTGAGGATGTCATTTTGTCTTTAAGAAGTTAGACCATTTAAAAAAGTATCCAAACTATTAAAATTTCAAATAATTATGTAACAGCCCTAGTGAAAATTCCATGTAATAAAACTTAAAACAATAACCACGTATGAATGGGACAGTTATTCCAAGTTGAATGTTGAGCAAGACATCTTAGGGGGTGTTCATTTGGTTGTTTATAGCCAAGGAAATTGGTAGAGGCAATGGCTAAGGCTTTGGAAAGGCAAAATGGAATTTTTGGCACAATTATTTATGAAAATAATGGAAATTAGGAGAAAAATGAGGGGAAAGGTCATAGGTTGCATGTGAGGAGGAAAATAAAGAAAATAGAGGCCTCATTCATAAAAAGGCTTTTGAGGATCATTTGGTAACCTTTTGTCAGTTTAGTTTTGGAGCACTTTCATTGTTCACTCTCTCTCTCATACTCTTGGACACTTAGAGTTTTCTTGGAGCACTTTGGAATTAGAGCAAGAAAGGCATAGGAGGAAAGAGGAAGCAAAGATAAAGCGGGGAAAAGTAGGATCAAGTAGCTACAGCAGGGTTCATTGCAGGTATCGACTTGCATGTGTATTTTCCTTACTAGATTTGCAATGCATGACATTGCATGCAGTTCTTTTCTATCATGGTATGGGTTTTTCCAGGTGTAATAGTGTTTTTCAGCCTAGCCTTTCCATTTCCGGATAGTCATGGTGTGATAGGGTTCTCATGTTTGGTTGAGTTGTATTTCCAGATGGATTCGAATCTGAGTGAGGTGGATCTCCGAAATGATAGAGCAAATGGCCTAGTCACCCCTGAACAAGACTGTGGGTTGTGGTAAATCCAAATTTTGTGTTGCTTCGAATGGCCTAGGAATCCTTGTTGGTGAATGGAAAGATATACGGTAAAGCTTAGAGGTGGTTTTCTCTCTGTTGGACCTAATAATCTCGGGTTTGGTATATGTAGTAAAGACCGGAGAGAGGGTCTCGGTTTAGGGCCTAGTGATTCGGGTTTGGGATATGTAGTAAAGACTATAGAGAGGGTCTCGCTAGTGATCCGAGTTTGGATTGCAGTAAATCCTGAGAGACTAAGAGATAGGAAAATTCCTCACAGTGTAGGTGGAGAAATCGGGTGGAATCCATGCTTGTTTGGCCTAGTGATCAAGTGGAGATCACGGTAAAGCCTGTTATGTTGTGTTCATTGTGTTGGCTTAGTGATCTAGGATGAATTACGGTAAAGCCTGGTTTCTATTGACGAGGGTGAGGTGGTTTAGCCTCGGTATGCCCTAGTTGAGTTATTTTGATTTGAGTCCCATATTCATGCTTGGAATATGGCACGAGGGTGAATGGTTGAAGAGAGATTTGGCTCAACCATTCTATGGTCAGGTGGAACATGGTAGTCCCATCTCCAGTTGGTTCATTGCATTGATTAATGAGAAATTCATTCTGTTGATTTTCATGTGAATATGTATTGATGTACATATGGATTCTGATGGATGATATGTTTATGGTATTTTTGTTCCTAATATGTTGGTTATATGCACATTTTGTGACAACAACTATGTATGACTCTCAACATGTTTTTACTTGTAATTGAATGGATATGGTATCTACTACCTAATAAGTGATAAGGAAGCAAATGGCATGAGGGAACAATGGTTTTGTAACAATCCTGGTGAAAAATTCATGTAATAAAAGTTAAAAACAATAACCACAGATGAAATCGGACACTTATTCCAAGCTAAATGTTGGGAAAGGCATCCTAGGGGTGTTCATTTGGTTGTTTATGGATAAGAAAATTGACAAAGGCAATGGCTAAGGCTTTGGCAAGGCAAAATGGCATTTTTGGCACAATTATTTTTGAAAAATAATGGAAATTAGGAGAAAAAGGACGTGAAACGTCACAAGTTGCATGTGAGGAGGAAAATGAAGGAAAATAATGGAAAATGAAGAAAATAAAGGCCTCATTCATAAAAAGGCTTCCGAGGATCAATTGATAACCTTTTGTCAGATCAACCTTTTGTTAATTTAGTGTTGGAACTCTTTCATTATTCTCTCTCTCTCTCATACTCTTGGACACTTGAGTTTTCTTGGAGCACTATGGCATTAGAGCAAGAAAGGAAAAGATGGCAAGAGGAAGCAAAGATCAAGCAAGGAAAGGCATGATCAAGCAGCTACAACAGTCTTCATTATAGGTATCGACTTGCACGTGTATTTTCCTTGCTAGATTTGGCATGCATGGGATTACATGTGTTTCTTTTCTACTATGGCATGGGTTTTGCTAGGTGTGAAAGTATTTTCAACCTAGCCTTTCCATTTCCCGATAGCTTTGATGAGATGGGTTCTCTCATATGGTTTGTGTGGGATGGCTTAATTGGATTCGAATTCGAGTGGGATGGATCTCCGAATTGACAAACATGTGGTGGTAGTGGTCCTTGAACTAGACTGAGGATGCACAAAGCCACTGGCCTAGTGGCCCTTGAATTAGACTGTGGGTTGCAGTAAAGCCAGATTATATGCCTCGGTGGGCCTAGAAATCCTTACCGTTGAATGGCGAGATATATGGTAAATCCAAGAGGTGAATTTTCTCTCCGTTGGGCCTAGTGATTCCGGGATGGAATGCACGGTAAATCCTAGAGAGTATGTTTTAGTGTAGGGCCTAGTGATCCCTAGATCAGTCTACAGATGCATGGTAAAGCCCAAGAGACTAGGAAGCACTCAAATTCCTCACGGTGTAGGTGGAGAACTTTGGTGGCATCCACATTAATTGGTGGTTTTGATGTGTTCTATGAGCGCTACATTCATGCTTGGAATATGGCACGAGGGTGATTGGCTGAAGAGATACTTGCCTCAGCCAATCTATGGTCGGGTGGAACGTGGTAGTCCCATCTCTGGTTGGTTCATTGCATTAATTAATGAGAAATTCATTCCTTTGATTTTCATGTGTAAATGTACTGGTGTATATATGGATTATGATGGTTGATATGTTTATTGTATTTATGTTCCTATTATTCTGGTAAGCAACTATGTTTGGGTCTCATCATGTTTTTACTTGTATTTGAATGGATATTGTATCTATGACCAAATAAGTGATAAGGCAACAAAAAACATAAGGAAACAATCGTTCATGGTGATTCTCAGATAAGTATGAGATCTATACACTTAATTCTGTTGTTTACACCTGTAGGTTATGTTAGGGTCCCACCCTAACCCCCTTATTCATGTCATGGGATCACGTCATAGTCAAGAGTCAATAAAGCCCATATTAATATTTGTAAGTGGTTAACCCGCAATTAATGAAGGGACCACAGTTAGTG